>CAJVQA010007208.1:0-14058 GCA_910591915.1 Cetraspora pellucida | reverse complement strand
AACTTAACAAAGAAGATTTAAGTCAATTTGCAATTATGAAAGAGGCTACAATTAAAAGTATATGAGGATACTAATAACTGTTTAATTTGAGTAGTATAAAGTAGTAGTTTATTAGTAAAAGAATATGAAGACTTAATATTGAACTTGGGGTCCACATTAACCATTTTTATATTTTTTAGCTACATAGTATATGTAATAGCCTATATCTTTTATATGTACAAGATATTTTACAACTACTATTAATAAAATAAATAAGATAGTTTGATATATAAAATAAATAAAATAAATAAACTAAATAATATATATAAATTAAATATAATATGAAATATATATACTCCAAAATGCATAAATATTATATATGTTATATGTATAATATTTCATGCAGTAATCATTCAACTAATCAAATCACAGCTTTCTTATTAATTTGGTTATTGAATCTGATCTTGTGATTCTGTAATTAGAAATAGATGATCTATACCTCATTAGAACTATCTTAGTGAGCTGATTCGAATGATAATGGTTTTATTGAATTCTGTCTAGTAGTTCAAAAGTTATGATCATTTTTGTAGATTAATAACATTAACCAGACTATTAGATTTTGGACCAAAGAAAAAGAATATTAGATTAGCCTCAATATACCAAAAACAGTTTATAGTCCTTCTAGGCTATCTGAATTGGAAGTCTGAAATCAAAGCAGAAGTATACTAAAAGTACTAGGGATATGTTATAAAGTTAGTGCTAGGGTTTAGGTAAACTCTGTAAGAATAGCTCTTATTAGTGTTCTAAAAGTAAGTAGATAGTTAACAATAAGGGTTCTCTACACTTTACTGACAGATGATATACTCTGAAATGTATAATGATCTGAGAACCTGTACAAAAAAAGTAGGTATCATACTGCTAAGATGGTATATCAGTTAGGTATATACAGAGGGTTAGTTGGGATTACATCATAACAGAGCAGATGATCAGAGAGTTTAAATAGATAATCTTCTAGTAGGTTATAGGTACAGCATCTAGTATAGAACCTTAGGGTGAACTACTTAAATAGACAACTAAAAGTTGCATGTATGACTAGTTGTACTCTCATATCTGTAAAAATAGTTGTAATAGCTAACTTAATAAAAGTTAATAAAGTATTGTCATAAAGTATGGCCTTTAACAAAAAAAAAAATCTCAATACAAATTATTTAGATTTACTTTACTTTATTGCTATTTAATACTCTATTCAAACTTATATCTTTAATAACATTTATATATATATTTTTTTAGTTTCAAGAATAAATCTCTAATATAAGAGAGTTCTTAAAAGCATCTATATTCTAAATATAAATAAAATTTACTTACTAATACAAAAACTTTAACAAAAAAAATAATTTAATAAATAATATTAATTTTTAAAAAAATATTTGTATATAATAATATATTTGATGTTTTAAGATGTATAGCATATGCTATACTTAGAATAATTTTTTAGTATAAATTACTACAGTTCTTATCTAGTATTATAAATAATATAATTTGATATTTAGTATAAATTTTAAGTTATTTTACAAAGAATAAACTTTAAAAATTTGAAAACATTTTTAGATTTCTTTTTGGTTCTAATAATAGTTTTAATATTTTTAAATTGCAGTATGAAATAAAAAAATAAATGTCTAAGTAATCTACTAAATATAGTTATTTTAGAACCTGATATAAATTTATATAATAATAAAAATATTTATAATATAGTAAAATGTATAATAATAACATAAGACTTAACTGCAATAGAAGTTTTTATTTAATATATAATGAATCTATTTTTCAGTAACTTACAAAATTACATATAACTAATCTAAAAGTAATCTTGCTTCTAAATAGATGGCATACTTTTAAAATTATATATACTATATTAATTTATCTTTTTTAGCTTATAAAAATTTTAAATTAACTAATATTTTAGATGTATGATATCTGTTGTACATCAAAGTTCAATAGTTATCAATTTTAAATTAACTTATGTTAGTTTAAAATTTAAAGTTAATATTATGTTAATACTTAATTAGAATTTGCCTATGTAAATATAAAACTGACATAATAAGTATATTAAATTTAAATTTGTATAAACTTAAAATTATATTTATAAAAAAAATTGCATTTAATTTTAAATTTCTACAATGCATACAATTGCTATGATTACAAAAAGCTAACTTTTGCAAATACTAATAAGCTTAATAGAATATGCAAATTTAAACTATCTCTTAGCATATATAAAATACTATTTATCATGATTTATACAATAAGTATTACTAGGATAACAATTTGATTCACAAACAATACTAGTTTTCTTATATTTACAATAATTTTGATTACATTTTATATGACAATTACAATGAATACCAACAATAGTAGATGCTAATTAAGCAAGTGCAGCTTTATGAACACCAACTAAAATATTAGAAATATTTATAAGTTCAATAAACTCTTGGAATCCCATTAATTCCATTTTATTTGCTAAATGGCAATATAAATTATTTAATAAAACCTTAACAATTTTGCATGAAAGAGCTTTGTGATCTGTACTTAATTGATCAATTGGTAAAACTCAGATTCTGAGATATGTATCATTTTGTAAAAGACTGTTAATATTTCTTTTTTGTTTCATATTTCTAATTGTTTTTTCATATTTGATGACTCTTTTTGTATAAATCTAGCTGCTAAATTATGATAAACCTCATACAAAGTTGATGATAAGTTTTCCTTATTTTTTATTGTATTATAATTTTTTGTGATATATGATTTGGCTCTAATTTAGTATTTAATAGTTTTAATGTTAGTTTAAAGCTTAGTTTATAATTTTAAATTATATAATTAATAAGTATTAAAAATAATAATATAAAAAAAAATAGATAATTTACAATTTTTTAATTTAATTCAATAGTTTGGTTTAATTCAACAATTTAATCTAATTCAATAAATTAATTTAACTTAGTATTTGATATAATGGTTTGATTTTTTTAGTTGAACACAATATTTTGCTAAGATTTAATTGTTTGGTTAGGTTCAATATTTTGATTAAATATAATGTTTTGGTTAGATCCAATGCTTTAGTTAACTTTAATATTTTGAATAAGTTCAATGTTTTGATCAGATTTGATACTTTGACTGGGTTCAATATTTTGGTTGAGTTTAATGCTTTAATTAGATTTAAGATTATTGATTTTATTGAGTTCAATATGTTGGTTAGTTTCAATAATTTGTTCTGATTCAATAGTTTGCTCTAGTTCAATATTTTGAATGAATTCAATATTATGTTCAGATTTATTGGCTAGATTTAATTTAATATTATTGTAAATTTTATAATTAGCATTAAGAATTATTCTATTAACTAATTTTTTTTTATAAATTATATTACTTTATAAAATATAGATAAGAAAGGAAGATGCATTTGTGGTTTTTGACCAAAGACTAATTTATAAGATGTATGTTTTATAATATGAGATATTTTAGTATTAATTGCATGTGTTACTAATAGAAGTTCTTGTATCCAATTTGTGTTTTTTTATCTTTTATCTATTTAGATAACTTATATTCTAGACTATTATTAGCCTTTTCAATAGATCCTTAAGACTCTGAATGCCATGGATGTCCACTAATAATTTGAACACCTGGCCATATAGATATTAATTGATTAATTATACTTGCTGTAAATTTTTTATCATTGTTAGTATATAAGATTACAGGAGAATCAAATACTATAAAAATATTAAAAAATACAACTACAACTTCATTAGCATATTTAGAAGTTAAAGTTAATAACCAACATAATTTTGAAAAATAATCTTTTGTATCTAAATTTATATTAGATTTACTTGTTATTGAAATTAAATCAACCTATATAATTAATAATAATTTAATAAAAATTTATAATAATAATTAAAATTATAATTATTAATTACCTCAATTCTTGTCATAAATTTTGTATAAATTATTAGTTTTGCTATAATATATTGAAAGAAATTATATCATAATTCACAAGTTTTACATTGTGTAACAAATTTTTTAACCAAATCTTGATAGATAAAACTATATTAATTTCAAAATTCATTCTATAATTTTTGTTGGCTGTCATGTTGTTGTGTTCTATATGTATTACAAAGAATATAATAAAGCCTTTTTTTATAACAATAGGTTTATCTTTATAATAAAGATAATAATTTGAATCTTTTTCAGTTCTAATATTTTTTACTATGAAGGTTGATCACATCCAGTACCTATCTTAAGCTGTTTTACAACTTGTTTTAGAATTTAAAATAATATGTATAGTTTAATTATATGTTTGTTATGTTATAAATAATTTTTTTAGAAATGAGTCTCATAGCCTAGTGGTCTAGGCACCCCTCTTTTTACAGACAAGATCAACAGTTCAATTCTAGCTAGAGACAAAACTCTGTAATCTATAAAAGCATATGAATGTACATGAAACCCTATAACTAAGTTCATATGATTAGAAGATCAATGTATAAAGAAGTTTCTAGAAAAAAGTTTTCCAATATGGAGAGTTGACACTCGATGTAAGAGAAGTAATAAACATATCAAAAATGGAGAAAAGGTGCATTAGCAGGTAATACAGTAAACATAACAGAAAACTATGAAAAAAGAATGAACTTACTGAAATTTGAATACTTCTGATACTAAACTGGTTCTAGTAGATACAGGATCTACTAAAATTGAATAAATCTAAGGGATAATCTTAGTATTATACTTAGTAAGTTTGTGTCAAGGGTAAATTCAAAGAACTATTGATACTTAATAATATCCAATAAGGTGGTACTTAGATATAAATAGTAAATAGATAATTCTAACTTGTTCTGTTATGATAATAGTAAAATACATTATATATATGCAGTAAGTGTTAAAAATCAAAAAGTTTAAATAGGGGACTCATAGGCAAGTTTCAGATATGACATCTAGTGGGTAGCCTATAGGTGAAATCTTTAATTATATAATAACTAAAGTTATATATGTGACTAGTTGCACTTTCATTAATATACTCTGTATATAATATGTAATCTTATATTACTAATAATAAAAAGACACACAAACAGATCACCCTTGAAACTAAAAAAAAAAACTAAAGAAAAATGAATAATTTTTTTTGATAACAGATATCTTTACTTTTAATATAATTTTCTAAAAATAAATTAAAAACATTTCATGTAAAATGGATAATCTTTGCTATTATTTTTTATTGTGATAATATTAAAAAAAAAAAGCTAATTTATATATATTTACTAATTATTAATTATTACATAAAAAATTTGCTAAGTTTATTATGACAGCAACAATTATTGTTAACTTTAAATTGACATAATATTAACTTGAAATAAAATTCTATTTGTATGTTGATTCTAAATTTTAAGCTAAGTCAATTTAAAATTGATGACTATTGAACTTTGATATATAACATATCTAAAAAGGCTTAAAAAGATAGTTAGCTATACATCTACATGCAGTGTTTTAGAATTATTATGGATTGCAGTAGGTAATGCTTTTAGTCAATATACAAAAAAATAATTTACAAGAATATGTAATATTCAAAATAATAATAATATAGTAAAAATTTGGTACTTGTGTTTTTTGTTAAACAGATATACCACCCCAGTAACTGGCCACATGAAAAGTGAGAGAAATCTTACTTTTCTTACTTTTAATACTTTTAATACTTTTGTTACTTCGGGTAGATCGACGGCATATAGGACATTCGGTTTTTCTTTATTATAGTGAGGAAAAGGGTTTTAATGATGACATCGTGTAAATAGATAATTTAGAGGAAATTAACCTCGAATGTAAATAAAACTTTTATTATAAATAAAGGAGTTTCTGCCCAGGGGGAAAAGTAACAAGAGATACCCCCAAGTCAATACATTTTGCAATACATAAAAAATACGCTCCTGACCCATATTAAAAGTGAACCATAACCCAACACAAACTAAATAATTGTCGTTAAGCCCATCGTTATCCATATCGTTCGCCTCTTTGTAAATCACTAACCCGCATTTTGATCGTTCGCCGTAAGTCACGTGACCAAGCCGTTAACGCAAAAGAAGAACTTTAACTCCGATTCGACGCATCTAACCCCAGGTTAAGGAAGTAAAGAGAGGATAAGAGAAGGCAAGGGTTAATAGAAGAATAGGTTAAAGGAAGGACTTAGAAGAGAAGAGTAGTACTTACCTACGGATAAACCAACCAGCCAAATCTAACACGCCTATTCGACTTAGTCGCCGTAGGTTACACGGTGTTTTCAACTCAGGTTTCACCCTGTCGTATCATAATTTCTAATACGAATCTGATGCAGATCGATACTATCAAACACTTCCATAGACAGTTGAGCTTCAATCCGCTCATGGTTATTCCATTAAGTACTTATAGTATTAATTATCATATGGGTGAGTACACAGCAAAACCATATACTCAAAGCATACGAGGATTGGAAGGAACTAGCGACAGACTCGCCGATTTTCCTAAATGCTACATATATTATGTGTATTACGTATGCTACACACACTATACAACTATACGTACTGTACGCGAAAAAAATTCGGATATCATATAAATGGCACGTCTATAGAAGTGCTAAATACTGTCTTGTGTGGAGTTCTACATATTTGAGCCTGATCTGCACCACTATTGCATTTACCCACGACAATACAAAGGAACTTATACTATTATTTTCGAGCAATTTTTCGCTATATATATGCATTATTTTTTTTTTGGACTAAAAATCGACACTTAATTTTTTTTTTATTAATACTATCCTTTTCTATTCTATTTTTCTTATAATACTTTAACAATTACAGTATACTTGATAATTCTTTTTGTACCGATTTTGACAATCGTTTCCATTTTTACAGAAATAAATGAATCGAACATTGTACAAATCCAGTATCCTTGACAAAAATTATGTACGCACGCCAACAACTAAATGTTACTTTTTACAGCAGAGACCGTTAATGTTACACATTGTCAGAGGCTAATTGAGCGGAAACGTACACACCAACAAGCAGAAGGAATATGACGAATTGTCGCTTGAAGTTCGTCGACGTTGCGCAACGCCACTCGAAAGTTTAGGCGAGGCGGTTACGATTTGGCACAGGTTAAGGTGGATTTCGAGAGCGTTACCAGATAAGGACAGAGACTTTAAAGAGTGTTTATTTTTCAGTAGATTGAAAGGTCTTTATTACCGAGTTTATTATGTAGGGCACACATTTTTCTATTTTACATTTTTATATTTTACATTTTTATATTTTACATTTTTATATTTTACATTTTTATATTTTACATTTTTATATTTTACATGAGGGAAAATTCCACTTCTATTTATAACAAAATTACCGCAAGTACAAGAACGAAGTTTTCTCCTTTAATTCCAACCCTGTTTCACCTTATTTGTACTAACTTTAACACTTCCATACACAGCCTTTCGTCGCTTTAGCATTTCTCACGGTCGATATAGAGCAGAAGAGAAATGTTTCGGTGCCAATTTTTCCGTGGTCAAATCTCAACATTATTACCACAATCGTACTTCTTAGCCACTACCTCACAATTATTCAAAATAGGTCAAAATTGAGCTAACGTCCAAGTCCAACTGCCACTGTGCGAACGGGTAAGTCTCGATCTACCTTTCCTTTATTTGGTTGGGTGATGGGTTTCCACGTTGGGGCTTGGTGTACGATTTTTCTTCGATCGGGAGCCTGGAGCATATGTTGTCATTCGTACTACCGATTTGGTAGCTACTACGACGAGTTACTATGACCACATATTTCCATTACAAGCATAAATAATTTAATTCGTGATTGATTACAGGCGAGAGTGATTCACTTTGGATCGGGCACTGTCTCTGCTGTAATTACTTTTAAAACTGCGTTATCATCATGCACAAATTTCTTTTTATAATAAGCAAAATTTTGCTTTTTGATGAGTTAATTAGTTTTATATAAAAATGTTATTGCCGACCGCGTGGAACGAATTTGATTCATCACTTTTAAACACAGATGGACTTAAAGTCAAATACTGTATATAGGTGAGGTGGTCACGAAGTTTTTTTTAACTATATGTAATAAATTTGTATTTTTTAATAAAAGGATTCACTTAAAGATCCTAATGAATTGAGATATCTTGAATACATTAAAGGTTATATAACTTATTAATTTTGAAATAAAGGATCAGATGATAAAGTTGCGGCTATAATTCGGACGAATAATCCGATTCCTTCGCAGTGCAATTCTTTTATTTTGAAGTCAAAATTATCGATAAAGGAAACAATGGGTAATACTAATAACAATTTATGATATACAGTCAACTCTAAGTGCATCTATATGTTTGATTTTTTTCAAATATAGTACAGCCTCTTCTGGCAAAAGAGCATGAATGGTTTATTCCTTTAAGCACAATAACGGTATCGCAGTAAGATCGAGATGCACTTAAGAAAGTTAATTGCATTGAAATTATTATTCATAATGATTTAATATATATATAACTTAACTCTTAAAAGAATGATTGGAATCGGATTTTGCACAAAGGCAACCGATCAAGATAAAAAACAGATGAAAAAAACAAAGGAAACCGATCAAGTTGAAAAAAACAAAATATATTGATATGATGGCATTGCCTGGTAAACAAACTTATTGTTAATTCCTTTTATTTATTTACTTATTTATTGTCGCAGCTGATGCTGAAAACGACTGATGCTGGAATTTGGGGTTTCGATTTAAAAATATAAACCTTTCTAAAATCCACATATACTCTTTAATTATCAATTCTAACCCTAAACACCAGTTTAACTATAAAAAAAGCGGGGAAAAACACCTCAAAAATTTTTAAAATTTCATATCAAAATAGGCCGAATTTCAGCATCAGCTGCGACATTTATTTATAGTTGTAGGTCAATACCTTTGTCATAATACATTTAAGGCAAGAATATAATTCTTGGGGTTATCACGGCGATGATGGATACTTATTTTGTTCTGTAAGAGTCGAGCCATATGATTTATCAGATACTCCTGGATATACTAGTGGTGATACTATTGGATGCTATTTAAATTACAGAAACAAGATAGTATTTTATACTAAAAATGGAATAAACTTAGGTAATTATTACTTTAATTAAATTTTAATATTTCCAAATCTTAGATAAAAATTTAATGCTTTATGACATATTTCAAGGAATTGCGTGCCATTTGCCCTGTGATCTGAAAGAAGGCAGTCTATATCCTTGTTTCGGATTTAGAACGCAAGGAGGATTTATTGAAGGAAATTTTGGAGATAGAAGCTTTGAATATTCTGGTAATTTATTTAAATTGTCTATAGGGATAACGATAACTGGTAATCGGGTTTAGTATTTACTAATCTATTTTTATTAATAGTAATGACTAATAAAGATATTAAAAACAAATTAAATAATGCATTTACAGTTGAATATCAAGAAAAAATTTATTTTATTGAGGGCGAATATGAAGAAACTCTTCTTGATTTAATAAGGTAATTAACCAAATCACTGGAAAAAAATCAAAATGATACAATTGACTTAAGCTATCAGGAAAATTCTATTTTATTGTAGGCAAATGAGGAGGCACTTGAAGATTTAACTAAACTGCTAGGAATTGAACTAGATAATATCATAGCGCTAAGATATCGAGGAGAAATTTATTATATGATGAAAAGATATAAAGACTCGATTGCTGATCTGGAGAAATTATTGGAAATTAATCCACATGATGCATGGGCATCTAAGCTTCTTGGGTTAGTTAACAAACTGTAAGTGTAGTAAAAATCAAGTATCTTAAAAATACTTGGATTTAATGATATAATATCTGCATCTGTTGCACAAAAAAAAAACCTAGTCGGTAAGTTGGCATTATAAGAATATTTTTCAAATCAAGTTAAAAATCACGTACGATTATTCAAATCTAATAACCACATCTCAATATCTGTTGTACAAATAATACTAGCTTGTAAGTTGACATTATAAGAATATTTTTCAAATCAAGTTAAAAATCACGTACAATAGTTCAAATCTAATAACTACATCTCAATATCTGTTGTATATGTTGTACAAAAAAATAAACTACATAACACTAGTTGGTAAGTTGAAATTATAAGAATATTTTTCAATCAAGTTAAAAATCACGAACAATAATTTAAATTTAATAATTACATCTCAATATCTGTTGTATCGGTTGCGCAAAAAAACAATAGCGAGTAAGTTGACATTTTAAGAATATTTTTCCAAATCAAGTTAAAAATCACGTATAATAATTCAAATCTAATAACTATATCTCAATATCTGTTGTATCTGTTGCATAAAAACATAAAATACATAACAGTCCGTAAGTTGGCACTATATTTTTCACCACAAGTTAATAATCACGTCCGATAATTCAAATCTAATAACTACTACTCAATATCTGTTATATCTGTTGCACAAAAAAATAAACTACATAACAGCTCGTAAGTTGACATTAGAAGAATATTTTTCAAATCAAGTTAAAAATCATGTACGATAATTCAAATCTAATAACTACATCTCAATATCTGTTGTACGTATCTATTGCACAAAAAATAACAGCATGTAAGTTGACATTATAAGAATATTTTTCAAATCAAGTTAAAAATCACGCACGATAATTCAAATATAATAATTACATCGCAATATCTGTTGTATCTGTTGCATAAAAAAATCAACTACATAACACTAGTTGATAAGTTGAAATTATAAGAATATTTTTCAATCAAGTTAAAAATCACGTACGATAATTCAAATCTAATAACTACATCTCAATTCTGTTGTATCTGTTGCACAAAAAATACATTACATAACAGCGAGTAAGTTGACATTATAAGAACAATTTTCAAATCAAGTTAAAAATACGTATGATAATTCAATATCTGTTGTATCTTTTGCACAAAAAAATAAAGGAGAATTTACAAATAAGGGTCCGGAAAGTGAAAATAATTACAAATACGGGCCCAAATTAAAAATAATTACACATGAGAGCTAATTTTTAAAAAATACCGTATTTCGCGGGCCAAACCACCCCTCCCCTGTCGGATCATGCGGATATTTCCATGGTGCATATCAAATTAATAACTTGTATGTTGTTTTATCACTACAGTATAGAAAACCAATCGCCGGTACGTAGTAGACATAACAAATATATTATGCATCCGCATGCACCATCAAAATATCCATATTATCCGGTAATTATTTTACAGGGAGGGGTGGTTTGGCCCGCGAAATACGGTATTACATACAGGGGCCTAAGTCTATTGATGGATGAAAACGTGATCACTGAACTACTGTGCCACAAAGTACTCTGACCATTTGACTTATAACAATAACAAATCGCGATTATAGGATTATTGATTGTTTTATTATGGACATTTAGAATTATTTATAAGACAAACAAAATATACTTAATAACCACAATTATCTATGCTTATATTTCTGGGCCCTTATTTGTAAATTCCCTCAAAATAAACTACATAACATTAGTCGGTAAGTTGACATTAAAAGAATATTTTTCAAATCAAGTTAAAAATCACGTACGATTATTCAAATCATCTGTTATATCTGTTGCACAAAAAATAAACTACATACCAGCATGTAAGTTGACACTATAAGAATATTTTTCAAATCAAGTTAAAAATCGTGATAATTCTAAAGGAAAACGAACCTCTAATTTATTATCTGCTAATTCACAACAGACGGTATTTATTTTATTTTAAAGTGTGATTTTTTATACTATTGTTATTAAAAGAAGTTTCTCACAATGTTCAAGATTTAAAACTGAGTTTCGTGATTGGACAAGTGGAAATCCAGATATCGATGATTTTATTCAACAAACGCAAATTAATGCAGAAAAGTTTAGAGACATCATTGAATGGATTCCTTTTAACCAATTTACGAATATAAAGTTTCTTGCTAAAGGCGGTTTTGGCACGGTTTTTAAGGCAGTATGGACTGACGGAAATATCAACGAACTCGATTTTCTTGATAATGAATGGCTGAGAAAGCCACTAATAGAAGTGTGTTTAAAAAGCCTTGATAATTCAAAAGATTTAAACAAAAAATTTTTGAAAGAAGTAAGCATTTATATAATTTGGTATAACAAAGTATAATAATTATTTATTTTAATAAATATTTTAGGTTGAATGTCAACATAAGCATGGTGGAATTTCGGCAGTTTCGATTTATGGAATAACCAAGAATCAAGATGATGATAATTATATGATGGTTATGGAGTATGCAAAGCAAGGAAGCCTCCGAAAGTAGTTAGATAGTAGATATAATGAATTAGATTGGTATTCTAAAATTTTTAACTTATATTACATAGCTGACGGACTTAAGACAATTCACGAAGCCAATTTGGTGCATAAAGATTTTCATTCTGGGAATATAGTTAATCAAAATATATGCGATTATTTTATTACTGATTTTGGCTTATGTAGGCCAGTATCACGAGACGCAGATTCTGAAGAGCTTTTTGGTGTACTTCCTTATGTTAATCCAGAATTGTTAAGAGCGTCAGTGGATAAAGATAAAATAGTACTGTATATACTCAGAAGTCAGATATTTATTCTTTTGGAATAATTATGTCAAAAGTTTTAACTGGATATCCTCCATATCATGACATTCCGCATGACCATCATCTAGAAATAAAAATACTGAAAGGTCAGAAACCTGAAATCAGATGCGAAGTTCCTCAATTACTTTTGGATTTGATGAATAAATGTTTAGACGCCGTACCTCAAAATCGACCAACTGCTAGAGAACTAGCTAAAACGCTAAATAAATTTTCTAATGATTTGGTGTATGAAAAGACTGAATTGTCTAAGCAAGTTAAAAATATTAAAGATTTAGACAAAAATTTCTTAACATATGATCAATTCAAATCGACACAATTCAAATATCAGACACATCCACAAGCTATTTATACAAGTCGATCTTTGAATCTTTCAAGCAGGTAATGATGTTTATATTTTTAAAAAGTTAGTAATATGTTATGAATTGTAAAAATTTTTGAATCTGTCAATATAGTAAATGAGGTAATAATATTTATTTTCTCAAATTAAATTTAAACGTATTTTAGTATATATATATATTATTATTAGTAAGCCAACTTATTGACCATGAAATTCGATGGTTAATAATATTTAATTTATTTATAATTAAATAAATTAAAAATCAGTATGACGTTAGACAAGCATTGAAAATCGGTTTTAAATATTTTTTCTAGATAAAATTTAAACATTTTTACTTGTGTTTTTTAGTTTGGTTTTATTTATTTTATTGTTTGATTTTTGTTTGATTCGTAATATACTGTGATTCTTAATAAAATTTTGGTTTGTTGTAGAGATGGGTTTCATGCGAGCGCATGATCGGGTATTCATGCGCATTTTATCCCATCAGCATTTTATAAATAAAAATTTTGAGTGTTACCAAGGAAATCCTGACATCAGGCTTTTTAATTATATTTTGTACAGAATATAATTTCTAACTAACTATATAGTTGTCTTGTACAAAATATAATTTAACCCGATATTGGGTTTTTTCTTGCGGTGTTCATATAAATTAAGTATAAATCAATAGTAAAATTTTTGAAGGAATTTTTATATTAAAACTCAAAAGGTAGTTGCATATGAGTGACGAAAAGGGAAAACCTGTAAATCATCTCACTCAATGAGTGAAATGATTTACAGGTTTTTTCCTTTTCGTCACTAAATGTGAAATTTTGAGTTATAAGCGATTTTTGGTAAAATAAATACTTGTTTTGAATTTCCTGATCATGTAATATTATACCTGATCTTAGAATCTAATTAGGGTATGGTATAATGCATATGTGTTAAATTATATAAGCTAAAATTTTTATATTTAGGTAAAATCTAATTAAGATTTATTTATACATAAAAGCAAAATCTGATTAAGAATTTATATATAGACAAAATTTGATTAAGGGTAGAGTATATGTAGATCATTTTTTATATGATCTTTGTGGTACAATATAATTTTTATAAAAA
>CAJVQA010007207.1:0-14058 GCA_910591915.1 Cetraspora pellucida | reverse complement strand
AAATCTAACACGCCTGTTTCGACTTAGCCGCCGTAGGTTACACGAGAGTTGGAATAGTTTAGCGACAGACTCGCCGAATTCCGAGACGACAATACACAGTAATGCACACCGGCAAGCATAATTACACATAAATATTGACAGGAACAGCAGATATTTAAAATATTTTAAAAGAAGTGAGTTCATATCATTTTATTATTGTTGTTCGTAGTTTATTTAATTAATATACTTAATTTATACTTACATTGTTTATATACGTATTTTATAAGTTTGAATATTAGATAGTCGGTTAGAGCATAAACCGCGTATACATGTTTATGGATTAACTCAAAATACGATCACAACTGAATATATGCTGGTATCTTATGAATTTATTTATAGAGATATAATTGGAATGGAAAATGCGCAAATTGCAAGCAATATAATGCATCACCAGCCTGGTGCCAAATATGCAACCATCAGAAGACAACACAAGGTTGACAAGTAGGAATAAAGATATTGATGATTGCATTAAAGAATTTCAACTTAAAGCTACTTCTTATGAAGATGTAATCGAATGGATTCCTTTTAATAGATTAGTTTATATTCAAAATATTAGCGATAAAATTTTAGCGATATGATTAGATGGAATACGATCTATAAAATATGACGATAAAGCTGAATATGAATATAGATATACGCAGTCACGTATACCATCATATAAAGCAGAGCTTAAAATATTGACACGAACACAAAGTTTATTAGATAAGTTTAAATGAAGTAAGTTAATATACTTATTAATTAATATGACGCAATTTATATACATCATTTTAATATACCGTATATTTACATGCCATGCTTAATAAGTTTATAGATTATGTACAGTTAAAGAATAATGATCTTAAAGTATATGGACTGGTTTCTAGCGCGACTACATCGCGCAGTTACCTTATTCTAATTAATATTTATTATGTTCAAATCCACATGGACATAGAGGAAATTCAGCAATTGTAATTTATAGAATAACTAAAACCCAAAAGATAGTAATTACATGACGGTCTTGGAGTATACAAAGCAAGGAAGCCTTCGTATGTTGAGTTAAGTTCAACTTATTCTAGCGGGTTATTTGGTATATTGAATTTAATTATAAGTTTCTTTTTTTTAATCAATATTAATTTTTTTTAATGTCTTTTCAACAAAATTTTATCTCAATCAAATTTGTATATTTTGAACAATCATTAATATCTCATGATCTAGTAATCAGACCTTGATAATTTTGGTATCATTTAATCCTATTGTCGAAACGATTAGAGAAATGTCAAAATCATCAAGATTTGATCACTAGACCATGAGATATCAACGATGAATCAAAATATACGAATTGGTCTTTTTTCGATCAAATTCGTATCTCAATCTATCGTCTTAGATTTTTTTATAATAATTTTGATTTTTTTTTTTTACAGACCTTACAGAGATAGTGGATGGGCAAAGTAATTTTGTAAGTAATAATAGCCTATGACTTATCCTTTAATTAATATTAAATAATATTAAATATTTATTACATTCTATTACTTATTATGTATACATATAAAACACACGAAAATTGCTGCTAATTATTATAAAATTACTCATTATTACCTATTTCACACTAATATGTAACTGACTTTGCCCATCTTTAACAAAGATTGACTCCGGAAATTTTAAAAAGGTTTTAAGCATGAGTATACGTAGTTGATTGTAGAATTAATTTGGTAATTTGCCGTAATTTTTTTGAGCATAATGCCGTACTGCCGTAATACGTTACAGCATTACAGCATATAATATTTACGGCAATTAAATACGTACTATGCTGTAATTAATTCTACCACATGGTAAAATGTCGTAATTCCGTAATTCTACAAGCGTAAGTATAAAGATAGTGTGTTAACAGTTGATTTTAAATTCTTAAACTTTCAAGTTTAAATGAAACATTATTAATGATTTTATTTTGCAGTTTCTAAGACTTTACCATTAAAAATGCTACTAATATGTATAAATATCCACTAGCATTATGGCAAAGTGACAAATAAATATTTATTTATTATGCTTAATCTAAAAATAAACACATGATTGTTTCATCGTTGGCTTGCATTAAACCACAAAATATAAAAGAAATAAAATAATATTCAATAATATTTAAAGCATGAAATAACCCTACAAAAAATTTCTTATAATAAATTGCATATACAAAATCTTTTTTAAAAAAAATCAAAGGTCATCAGGAAGATCTATTTTCTTACTGGGTAAAGTCATTTTAGTCAACTTTTCTGTAATTTCTTGCGTATTGATGAGCTTGCTTCCACCTTTGAACATATTCTCATAGTACGATTCTTCGATATTCTCAAGTACTGTTTTAGACTTATTTAGTTCTAACAAAATACTTTCATTACTTTGCCATTTCTCAAAAATTTCGCAAAGATCTTTTGCTGATGGACGTTTTTCCGGATATTTATTCCAACATTTTCTCATAAGGCTTACGTAACATTGTGGTGCTTCTTCGTTAATAGCAGGTCTTAAATCATGAAAACACACTGAATAACAAAGTTGTGACATGGAAAATTTTTGATCATAAGCTACTGGATTTCCGTATAAAATTTCCCACATAATTATACCAAATGAATAAATATCGGCTGCTTTAGTATATGGTTGATTGTTCAAAACTTCAGGAGAAATGTACGGTAAAATTCCACAAACTCCATCAGAATTTGATTTTAATGCAATATTAACAGTTATTGAAAGTCCTAAATCAGCAATATATGCACTTTTAAAGTTATCTAGTAGTATATTTCCACTATGTAAATCCCGATGAATAAGATCATGAAAATGAATTATCTGTAGATCTGATGCAATACTTTGTAGCAGATTTAATTTATCATTCCAATCCATCAGTGCTATAGTTTGCAGATTTTTGCGCAAACAACCTTTTGAAGCATACATCATAACTAGGATAAAGTCTTTAGAAACTTTATCTTTTGATATACCAAAACATTTTAAAAAGGTTGGATCTTTAAGGCCGATATCACAGTATGCTTTTAACTTATAATTAGAATGAAATATATTTTAATTGTTAATGTAAATAATAAATTAAGAATTATATTCTGTATAATTAATAAAATATTAAATATAAAGATTACCTCTTTTATAAATTCTTCATGACAATTATTTGAATTATGAAGTAACTTAAGCGCAACGAAGGTGTATGCATTTTGACTTTTATCAAACCATGTAGCAAAATATACAGTTGCAAATCCTCCTTTACCTATTTTTCTAACATTCATAAATTCATCGTAAGAAATCCAAGAAAGCTGGTACTCATTTTCGATCAATAAATTTTTCAAACCATCATCAATTTCAGAATTATGCATCCATTCATTTGTAACTAATAATTATTTATAAAATCTATCAAGTTAGATTTTAAAACAATATAACAATGTAGTTTAATAGACTATAATTATACCTAACGTTAATTCTTTCTCCCTAATCGGAAATTTAAATATAAGAATTTATTAAATTAATATAAGCTATCATAAATTATCGCATAAATTATCGTGTAAATTATCGTATAATTTATCGTTCTCATACGATAACGTTATAAGTCCAGCAGTTGTTACTATCGTATATATTTGATCATATTACGTGTAATTTTTTACATGTAGAATTTTTAGCGTTATCAATTATTGCTATATTTATTTATGCCATACAAATATGAATACAAATATTGATATGAAAAGTTGAACAAAATCTAGTACGATAGTAACAACGTGGCCGTTTAATAAAAATCAGGAGTAATTGTTCATGAGTCAGATTTAAAGTTATAACTCTAAGTTATAACTTTAAGTTATAACTCTAAGTTATAACTTTAAGTTATAACTCTACCCTAACTCTATAATTCTAACCCAGACAAATTCAATTACATCTGACCTTTTTGATTTGATTGATTTGATTATGAAGAATCACAACATCTCAGAGTAAATTAAACTCAATGTTTACCTTTGATACCAGTATTTGGCCTTATCTAAATCTCTTGCAATTCCATTTCCATTTCGATAGCATTTTGCTACTGTCGATATTCCAAGAGTATACCCCATTTCTGCTGATTTTTGATAATAAAGGAATGCTTTACGTTCATCCTTTTCAACTCCAATTCCATAAAGATAACAATATCCAACATTAAATGTTCCCATGGCGTGTCCCATATCTGCCGATTTTTGATAATAAATAAATGTCTTATGTTTATCCTTTTCAACTCCGATTCCATTTTCATAAAAATATCCAACATTAAATACCCCATTAGCGTACCCCATCTCTGCCGATTTTTGATAATAAATGAATGCCTTATGTTCATCCTTTTCAACTCCAATTCCATCTTTATAACAGATGCCAAGTGCAAATATTCCATCAGCGTCTCCCATCTCTGCAGATTTTTGGTAATAAATGAATGCCTTATGTTCATCCTTTTCAATCCATTTACCATGATGATAACAACAACCAAGAATTATTTGGGCCATAGGACTAATTTGATTTTCTAAGCACCATTTAATTACATTATCTGGATTTTGCTTCTTTTTTACTAAAAATTGTTCCAATATATTAAATCTTTGTTCTAGACTTTTGCCCTTCGACCTTTCTTCATTATATAAATTATATAATTCTTTAACAATTTCACTAAAGTATTCCATGTGTTATTATCTTCTAAATATATTTGATTAATATCGGTCTGTTTTGGATTATTTGTCATTTTAAACCAAAAATGCCGATTTACGTACATGCGTACATAAATCATTAGAATGAAAGTTTGTTTAATACAACTTTTATAGATATGTACGTACATATATAAATCATTAAATGCGGTACAACTTTTTATAGATACGTACATAAGGTATATAAGCAGCGAATATCAAATATAAATCGTAAGTTTTTATCACGCAACGTTCAATCGCGTATAATTGAACAGTATTCCCATGTCAATGTATAACAAAGTATAAAATACGTAACAAGTTGAAGTCACAAGGATATATATTCAATAAGATGTACAGTACATCTAAAGTAGTGATTTATCTAAAGTTGCGCCTGGCTAAAATTAAGCCCCTGAAATTAGATCTTCATGCATGCATTTAAGTTATAATTTTAGCCGGGGCGCTACTTAAGATATATAAAGTAGCTACATTAGATAAATCGCTACGTACTTCAGATGCGACATATATACAGTACACTTTGTACTATACGTAGCAGAATTTTTGAATGACTGCGCAGTGTGACTTTTAGAATTCAGGCTAGCTAGACCAGCTAGTATAATTTTGGTCAGCTTGCATAATGTTGCAGGCTGCGCAGTGGCTTATCCTTACTGTGGGGGGTACCCTTATGTCAAGAAAATCTCATAGACAGAGTTCGTCTGATTGGCTAATAAATTTAATTTAATTTTACATTATTTATACAGTTTAGAGTACTTTTTAAAAAAACGTAAACCAACCATAATAAAGTAAAAAAAAAAACCATATAGAAGGTTTTATTAGAGTTGTAGGACTCCATAGTCAAAAATAAGATCTAATTCTCGTCCGATTAAAAAAATTAGCTTTGTAATAAGTTGATTTTATCAGATTTTGAGAAGTTATTGCTATACTAACTTTCTTAAACGGACGAGAATTAGATCTTATTTTTGGCTATGGCTCTAATGAAACCTTCTATATGTTTTTTTTTACTTTATTGTGGTTGGATTTCGTTTTTTAAAAAAGTACTCTAAACTGTACAAATAATGTAAAATTAAATTGAATTTATTAGCCAATCAGACAAACTTCTGCCTATGTTATAATGTTACGTTAATTATTATAATGGTTGGATTTCGGTGTAACTGTCGTGCCTGAAATTAAATCATTTTATTAACTTCAGGCATGCATGTATGAAATCTGACAGTTTATGTCGATCATTGCTGAATGTAACCAATAAAATCACAAGATCATGTGAAAACAAAAAAAAATCATAAATACCAGTAACTAAGATTTTACTAAAAAAAGTTTTCAGCATGAAATTTTAGCTTAAGAGTATATATAAATATCATGCCAAATTCTGATCTTTATACTCTTTCGATTGCCCTATTCCAATTTCAAGCACAGCATAACGAAGATATATAACCAACAGGAGCGACCGTTCAAATTCGTAGAGGATCCAATATAGTTACACAGATTAACAACCAATCGTATCTCGAATTTTAGTAAATCTGCCAATCAGATTGTAATAAGTTGTGGGATTCAAAGTGTATGTTATAAGGTGAAGCGAAAGTATTAATTCATCCGTTATATTTACTCTCGTTTCATAGAATGTTAAGCTATCGAGCTTTTAAAAAAAGTAGTCATTTAAAATAAATATTTATCAATTGTGTAACTATATCGGAATAATCTACGAATTTGGACGGTCGCTCCGTGAATCTGCAACATGGCAATGATACAGGAGGACCGTTGATGTTACACGACTGATCCTTCACCTGGTGTGCAACATATAAAATAATATTTTACAGATCATTCCTCTAGTACATGTTATAATTACAATCCAACACCATTTTTATTATAGTAAAATAACATGTACTAGCGGAATTATCTGGTATCAATCAATCAATATATATATGTTGTAGGTGGGAATGGAATTTCCTAGTTAAATTAGGGTTAGGGTGTATATATGACATAATCAACCCCCAAAAAACGGTTTTTATTTATAAATTCCTTATCCATTTTCTACTTACAACATCAATATTAAAACATATAACATTGCATAGTTGTGTAACATGGACCGTTCCGAATTTAATTTTGATTTTCAGGACCTTTATACGTATAGGTGACGTTTAATACAATTTTGATATATAACCCTGACGGGTCTCTGTAAAATAACAGTCTTTGCAATATTTGAGCACAACATATTTAATACTATGTTTATTTTTTATCATATAACCCGTCATTTAATGACGAGCTAAGTACTAGTTATAAAATAAATTTTTTATATGTCAGTCGTGTAATATCAACGCAACTTGATCGATAAAATCTAGACAAACCAATTACTTTATGATTTAAGGTTTTAAATTCCATAAATATGCAACAAAACAGGGACGACCGTCCATGATTCCGATATAGTTACACATTATTATCAACCAATCGTATCTCGAATTTTAATAAATTGACCAATCAGATTGAAAAATAAAAAGTTGTGGGATTCACGGGAATTTAAGGAAAATGTCATAAGCATTAATTCATCCGTTAAATTCGCTCTTGTTCCTTAGAAAGTTAATCTACCCGATCATTAAAAGAAGTAGTATAAAATGTATAAAAAAAATTATTTATCAACTGTGTTACTATATCGGAATAATATACTAATTTGAACGAAACACGGAATATAAAACACACGGATCACATTTTTTATAGAGCAAATGAGTTTCTTTTTTGAAGTAGCCTAGTTTACACAAAGGAAAACAAAATCGGCTTCTCGAAATTTGGTAATATGCAATATAGTGGACATTAGGGACCTTTATGAACCTAAAAATTTAAACTTTTGCGACCCGTTCGGCCCGCAAAATAAAATTTATTATGGTTTTAAAAAGTTCTGCAGCTTTTTACTATGTTTTTACCTCACCAGGCCGTGCAGGCCTCTAGTGGACATTTTATTGGTACTTGCAGACAGCCTTAGATTTTACTATAATACCTAATATAGCATTAGTATATCTGAAACAGTTTAATTTGTCAGTTAAAATCTACTGCGATGCCGCTCAATTTGAAACTTTTCTGTGCGGAAAATAAAGAAAAACTATAAGCAACTGTTTGCACTGTGCGCACTATGTACAAAATGCGAAAATTTTTGTTTCTGATTGACGCACCAATTTTGTCACGAGTTTGATTGGATAACGGCCGCGATCTACAAAATTTTGACCGCTTTAATAATAATTTACATAATTTTTGGCCAGGATTAACTTTTTAACCTTTTCATCCAGAAATAGAAAATTTTTAAAGAAATAGACGTTTCATGACAAAATTAGCCCAGGAAAATTTTTTACTTAATGGGCGGCTGTGATTTCATTAGTAAAAATTTGAGTAATTTCAGCCTAAATTTTAGATCGTCGCTCTTAGCAAATCAAAATCGAAAATCTTCCGTGACAAATTTTGTGCGGCAGCTAGGGTTAATGTGATATTGTGTGCTGCGCACAGTCCGTACAACGACTGATCGGAGACCCCAATATTTAATTGTTGGTGATTTACTAGTGTAAATCGATTGCAGCATATTCTTACTCTTTCCCTTAACTATATTTTATCTCAAGTTATTATATTTCATTTTAGGTTGAAAATTTTTCGATTAAAGCACTAAATTAAAATACAATGAAACTTCAAATCGCAATTGTCATTACTTCGGTTATGCTTATTGCAAATTTAGCAGGAATTTACATAGATGTTTTCATAAAGACAAATCCAGTCATATCGCCCAATAACGACCTTTCGGATAAAAATACTACAAATATTACACAGCCTTTAATATTTTCGGAAAAAGAGAAACAAAGGGCTAGATTTCCTAAATTTGATGCACTTTATGAAGATTATATTAAGAAACACAATCGAACAGTTGCAAAATTATTGAACCAGACTACTAAAGTTAACTCAGCAAAGCTTCCAAAAGTCATTGTCGTACAGTCTCTTATGTATTTAGGCTTAGGGAATAGGTTACCTGCATTAGCGTGTGGTTTTCTTTATTCTATAGTCACTGATAGGTTATTTTTTATTGATGGGTTTTATAATTTTGATGAATATTTTGAGAAAGATTTTGACCATGACTGGAAAAGTGTTGCAAACTTATATAACAATAGTAGATCCAGATATTTACATGACAATAACCAAAATGCTTTTCAATTAATAACTAGAGGAAATCTTAGTAATGAGGAAATAAATACATATGACATTTTATTTGTGAGAACATGGGATTATGTGTGTGCTCCGTTAATTTCGAATCCTAACTACAAAGAATGGATTAGTAGCATAATACCGAACAATAAAGTATATAATGCCATTAGTCAAAAGTTATTAAGGATAAAACCCAATATTACCGAAAAAGTGGAAACTTTTATAAACAATAATTTTGGAGAGTATAATATAGGAATTCACATAAGAATGATAAAGAATATGATGATTGGCAATACTATAACACCTATCGAAAATTTTTGCAGTGCAGCAAAGATGTTGATGATTGGAACAGAAAAAAAGAATGTAACAATCTTTGTGGCTACAGATAATAATAATAATCGTGATATTTTAATAAATTGTCTTCATAACTCACTTGGCTCAATGAATGATTCGACAAAGATTATTCACGCAAGTAATGATATGGACGTAATTAATCCCATTGGTGGCAATCCCGGTACAGAAGTAGAAGCTATTGTCGATTTGAGTATCCTTAGTTATTGTGATGATCTAGTAGTTACATTCGGGTCATCGTTTAGCTTTTTGGCATCTGCAATGTTTTATAAATCATTGCCTCTATGGGGACCGTATGTAGTAATGCCAGTAAAAAATAACGAGGATGATTTTGTTATTGATAAAATATGGTTATGGAAAGCTACATTTAATGAACCTTGTATGTACTTTAGTAAAGCATTATTAAAAGAATCCGATCCTGAAACTATCGAAGTTTTTAAAACAAATCCATTTTGGATGTATTATAGCGAAGAATGTACCTAGAAATTAAATGTGATTAGAATCAATATAGAACTAACTTTGATATTTATAGCCAAATTTTTAAAATCAAGAAATAATTAATATTACATGGATTTATATTTAGCCAATCAAAAATTCATTATTATTATTTAAGCTAATTATCTTATCTATTTCTTTTTTATATTTAAACAATATTAGTTTACTAGTGTAAAATTTGGTATCTTAAATATTCCTTGAAAACATAAACATTTTAGATTGCAATTATGCGAGAACATATAACATTTCAAAATCTATTACACTAACATGTCTCGAATTACTTATGCAATGCGTTTTGATTATGACATATTTAAAATTTATTATATGCAATCATGCAATGTGATATATTGCCATGATTTTATGTATCCCTTAAAGCGTCCAGTGGGCAAATTAACCCACAAAATTTTTTGACCCCAATTTTTGTACAATTTCCTAAGCCATACTCCCATTCCCCCATTCCTTAAGCTAAAATGAAAGTATCCCACATGCTAGTTTCAAATAATAATAAAAAATTGATGTGTTTATATCATATAAATTAGGAAAAGTACTATTTGAAAACTCCTAGAAATTGGAGAAAGCAATATGCATACGAATCTCAATGCTATTATAGATATTACAAAGATATTTAGTGAATTATAAAAGAAACCAATTTTCTTAGAAAAATTTTCTATAAATTTATTATCGTACAACTTATTTTTAAAAAATTTTTAAACTTAAAACTGATTTAGTTACAACAAAATTCGCAATATCCTTTTATTAAGGAGGCTAACAAACTTTATGGAATACATTTGAATGTTTATCATAGGAACGGATTGACACATGCGTATTGTCAAGCAAAACTATTTTTGGAAAATGACGTAAGGTGAAACTAAACCAGTGAAAGATGAAACTGGTGTACCTTTGGCAAAATGGCGCAAAACTCAGGTGAAAACCTGGCGAAAGTCGAAACCTTTGGCAAAAGTCAGAACTAGAGGTTGGAACCGGTTTTAATAATTCGAGTTTATCCCGTGAATTTTGGGATATTTTAGAAATTTATCCAATTAAATTTTAATAAATTCTAAAATATCACAAAATTCATGTGATAAACCCGAATTATTAAAACCGGTTCCAACCTCTAGTCAGAACTTTCAGTGAAGATCAAATCCATAAAGACTTTGAAAAGACTGAGTGTGTGATGAATAAAATGATTTGCATGGGGTTATTAAGCACTGCATGTAGCTTATATAAAGAAGTGTACAAAGCAACAAACAAAACAATAGTCTTTTGATTGTATTCGTATAATATTATAAGAAATCTAAACTTCATGCTTTTAAACTTATAGTTTTTTTTTCTAGGCAATATACATCTGAAGCCATCATGAGACGCTTTTTATTAAATTGAAGTAATTTTACAGTCTATTTACATTATTTACATCAAATTCCAATAATTGTTATTCTAGATTGGAAATTATATTAGAATTGCATTGTTTTGCATAATATAATTATAAATTACATTGTTCTTATGAGAATAGTAAATAAGTCTAAATAGCTTCATTCTTTTTTTCAACTTTTTACCAACCAATAAACTTCTTATTTCTTTGAGTATTTAGTCTTTCCTTGTTTTCCCATTTTACATTAGTGAATCAAAACCATATCTCATACATTATATTAATGTAGAGCCAGATTATAGTTGGATAAGTCTAGGTGGGTTACTTTATTTACTGTAATTATTTCCTCTATTGTATCTAATTGATTGACTAATGGAATTTTCAAAAAATGTATGCTGTGTTCCAAATTTTTTTGCTAATTCTGCAATGTAATGTGAGGTTTAGTGTTTGACGTTATAAAGAGGTGTTTTAGGCTCTGATCAATTGGTAATGTATTGTAAATTAAATGTTAGAATATATTTTTTTTAGCATTAGTGATCTATTATAACTGTAATCAGTGCCTTTTTTTTTTATTGTTCTAAGCAGATTCTTTTGAGATATTCAATTCTTTATATGTGTCAACCTTAGAAACTCTGTTGCATACCTTATTAAATAATATTACTCTTTGTATACATAATTTTAAATGTATTTTTAGTTCAAGGTCAATTACTTACTATGAATAAAATTTTTCTTTGTAGTTACTTCCAAGTTGTTATATAAGATTTTAATTTTTAAGATTAGACTTTTTTGATATGCTGTTTTTTATTTCTGTCTACTTATTTGAGCTTATTAATAATCTGATCTGTACTGTATAAATTTTGCATTAATTATATTATTTAAAATAAGGGTTTTTAGTCTGTTATATTTTATACTTATTAAATATAATGTATTTTAAAGTATTTTTGATATGTTTTTAATTCACAATCTAATAATTTGTTTATTTTAAATATTTATTTTTTTAATAAAAGTAGAATATATGTTGCATACCAAATTTTAATAATAGCAAAGATTTAGTTACTAGAATTCTGTTCTTGTATAATAAGTTATATTTATTTAGATTTTTTTTACTTTTTTGATCTTTTAAATAATCTTTAATTATAAATTTTTATTTGAAAGTTTTTAGCATTTATAATGAATTTTAAGATTTTAATTTATTATTTTTAATTATTTTAAGATAATTTTTTCTTTTTAACAATATTAAGTTTTTTATATTATCTAAAGTAGAATTAGTATTAACTTTAATTATTTATATAAGCATTTAAACTGCTTTATAATTTAAAAATAATTATATTGGTTTGTTATTTTTCAAATAATAGGTCTAGAGTTCAAATCTTACTTGTAATAAAATTTTGAAAAATAGTTCTATTCTGACAACTTAATTGGGATATCTGAGTTGTAATTTGGTAATTTTGATTGTATTAAGAATAACTTTAGAAACATCAATATTATAAATAAACTAGAAAATATATACTTTATAAGAAGTCTTGTTTAGAGATTTTAAGTAAAGTGATAATATGATTTTTGATAATACTATCTGTGAAAATTTTAATTCAGAGACCTATACAAACAAGAACTCTAGATAAAGTGATCTATTAATCTAACTATTAGTTAAAAGTTATATTATATAAAGCTAACTAAATTGATAGTATAGAAGGACTTGCAAAAGAATACAAGGTATTAGTAAGGTTGCAAAAGAGATATTAGAGTTGTATGAACTTTACAAGAATATAATAGTTTAAGAATTGCCTGACTGCAAGTATTGCTCTTGGCTATAGTAATACTAGATTAGTTAAAAATTGAACAACAAAAGGTTTAGTAAAATTAGTACAAGATTAAAGATTTTTTATATAAGTAAACTATTTTAAAGATTTAGTAATTATGATTATTTGCAATAATAAAAACTAAGTTAGTTAGTAAAGTAAGTAAACAGATGAATATAAAAACTAGAGCATTTAAATAAAAGACTTATAAGCAGGTTTTAGATATAGCAACTAGTGTAAAACCTTTATATAAACTACTTAAATTAAATAATAATTAAAGTTGTATAAATAACTAGTTGTATACTTTTTCTATAGTTGCTTTTTATAAGAATTATAATACAATTACAAAGTTAAAACATACTATTAATAAAGTCTAGATTACAAATACTCATTTTAATATTAAAATAATAATAATAATTACATTAATATAGTTAATTATTAAAAAACTAATATCTAAAATTTTAATATTTTTGATACTAAATTTTAACTAATTTTAATCTAATTTATTAAAAATTAAAAATTTATTTTTTTAATTATTTTAGAATTTAATAAGCAAAATTAATAAATTTTTTATTAAATATACTTTATAAAGAGTTTTTATTTTAAAAAAATTATCTAAATTGAATTACTAGTTATTAAAATAATTATAAAATATTTTTTTTATTTTTTAAGATTCTAAAATTCAAATATGTAGTAATTTAGTAAAATAGATAAGTTGGTACCCTTTTAAGTAACAAATTAGAAGATTAAAACTTATTGCTAGTATAAATTTAAATAATTATCTGTGTTATAATAATTGTTTCTAATAATTAGATTAAGACATTTGTAATTATAATCATATTAATATAACTGACAGATTATAGAACATCATTGTAACTGATTATATAAAGAAATGCAAATCAGTATTAGGTGGTGCAAACTTAAAATAAGTTTATAAAACTGTATAAATATATAAAAACTAAAAAACAAGAAGTCTATTTACAAAGACTTAACTAAAAAAATAATACAAATCTTTGATAATATTGGTTGTCTTATTAAGCATGATACACCAACTTAATATATTTGAATTAAAATATAATTACACAAACTTTTACATATTAACTTGCAATTAAATAAATATATTTAATATTTGAAGATTTATAGAATATATTTATCAAAAAAAATT
>CAJVQA010007206.1:0-14059 GCA_910591915.1 Cetraspora pellucida | reverse complement strand
TAAGAAAAATATAAAATATAATATAGAGCTAAAAATAAATATATACTAATATAGAAAAAAAAATAAATTCTATTACAGTATATTAAAATTAGTTAAGTCTATATAGTTTTTAAGAAATTAAATTTTTTTATAATAAAAGTAGAGTAAAGAGTGTTTTGGTAAGAAGAAGTCTTGAATTTCTTTAATAGTTTTAATTTTTTTAAAATAAATATGTTTAATAAAGGCTTTAATTAATGCTTTATAAATTTTATACTATATAGTATTAAGGTTATTTTGGTTTAAGATTGATAAAACTTTTAAGAATAAGTATTAAAGATTTTTGGTAGTTTGGTTATTATAGCTTTCAAGATTTTCTTTATTACAGTTTTTTTAAAAAAAGACTTTACACTTATATTGTTTGTAAGGTTTAGATTTATTAATTATAATAAAGATTTTAAGAGTTGTTATTTGATAGTTAGATTTAATTATACTAGTTAAAAGAATTTTTGTATAATTAATATTAGTAATAAATAAGTTAGTTCAAATTTGGTTAATTCAACTTTGTATATTGTTTTAGCAAAAAGTAAGATTTGAGATGTTAAGATAAAAAATTCTGTAAATATTCTTAAATTAAAGACTAGTTAAATATTAAATTATTTAACTTTCAGGAATTAATAATTTTTTAAAAAGAATCTGTTAATTTTTAGATTTAGAACACTATTTAGATTACTTATAATAATTAATTTGTATTTGTTGTTATAGATAAGAAAAATTAAGTAGTCTTGTACTTTTTTGCAGAGTTGTTTTTCTTATAAATTGAAAAAATATTTGAAGAAGTTTAATAAATATATTTTTAAAATAAATGTTATATTCAATTATGTGGTCATTATAGTTATAGAATTTGCAATATATTTAAAGATTTTTTTGTATACAAAAATATTAATATTAGCTTAATAAAAGTTTGTATATATGCTTCAGAAGCTAGTATAGTTTTGAATTTGATTATTAAAAAAATTGTCTTCTTTAAAAAATAAGTATGTCTTAGAAAGTTTAAAAATTTCAAAGTTATTTTCTTATAATAGTTCTATTAAGGCAAGTTTTTTGTTAAGTTAAGATAGTTTTTTTATATTAATTGAGCTAATTTTAATTGAAATAGAAGTATGTTCAAATGTAATAATTAATAAAGCAATAGGAGATACTATAAAAGTGAATATTAATATACTGTAAGTATATAGTTGTAAATACTATATTGAATTAGATTTATAACTGTGTAGTTAAAAAGAATAAAGTTAATAATTTTAGTATAGATATGTGTTTTTGTATCTTGAAAATTAACTGATATTTTAATTGGATTAAAAAAAAGGTTTTAGTATAGATTTTTAATAAAATTATTAAGTGTTGTGATTTGTAATAATAAGAGTAGATAGTATTGCTTTAGAAATTTGTTGTAGCACTTTACTGTTCTAAAAAAGTTAAAGTATTAATATCAAAAACATTGTATTAGAATGTTTTTTACAGTTTTATATATAGCAGGCTTTACTGCCAACCTATTGTTATTATTTTTTTCTAAAAATGACTCACTATATATAGAGAACATTAAGCTTTTAGAGATGGCAGCTGTATTAATATGGTCTGTAAAAGACCTTATTAAAAAAAAACATTAATATTTTTTTTTTGAGAAGTAAGAATAATATTATTAAATGCTTTTTTAAATTCTTTTTAAGATGTAATTAAATTTTTATTTTCTTTTTAAGAAGTAAAAATATTGTTAAATGCTTTTTTAGTTTTATTCTAAGATGTAAACAAGCTTATATTCTTTTTTTAAAAAGTAAATATGTTAGTATTTTGTATAAAGAATAAGTTATTATATTATATTGAAATAGAAACTTTAAGATGCTTTATCAAGTAGTCTTCAACTTCAGAGTAATAGAATTAGTTGTGATTAGTATGTATTTGTTTTAGTATATTTTGCTTTGCATTTGTAATTTAAAGTAATAATTCTAGCAAAAGTATGAGTTTTAATTGTTTTTTAGAGCTTCTTTTTTTGATAGTCCTACTAGTCTATTATTGTTTTTTGTTACTAATATAAAGGCTCTTAGATAGTAATAAAATTAGTATATAAATTAAGCTATACTATTTTCTACTTTGTTAAGATATACAAAGGTCTTTTTAGTAGAATTTGATAATGCTTTAAGCTCTTTTGTAAATGTTGAAATAGAAAAAGTTGCTGCCAGTTTTTGTTTAAGGTAGAAAATATCAGATTCTAAATATGAGTATATTCATTCTTTTGTTTAAATTTTAGTATTAAGTAAGTTTTAAAGAAGTTGATAAAATAAAAGTTAGAAATATTTCTATGTTATATTCTGTTAACTTGAATAAAAGACTACAGTTTTTATTAAAGCAGAAGCAAATATAATAAAAAGCTGCTTTGAAAATTGCTTTTAAATATACTTTAAATGTATATAAAGAGTCAAATATAGAATATAATTTCAATAAGATTTTTTTACATTTCTTAGTAAGTTTTTGTGATATCAACATTTTGATGTAATTGCTTATTTTTTGTTAGTTAATTTTGTTAAATTGAATATTATATTTTTTTAAAAATGGTTTGAACCAGAATTCATAAGTTAAAAGATAAGGTTTAAGCAAAAAGATTCTAAAATCCTTTAATAATTTTGTATTTAGTATTTTAAAAATAATTTTAATATTAAATTTGTTGTCATTTTAAATTGCAAATTTAAGTTGGTTTAAGCTATATTGAATATCAAAGTTAAGAATAAATCATAATGATTTAATATTGAGTTTTTTACAATTCTTTAAAGTTGATAGTTTTATATATATGATTTAGATAAAAGTATAAATAAGCTAAATTTATAACTACTTTGCATCTGTTAGTATATAAATAAGATAGAATAAAGTAGTTTAAGCAGAAAATATGTAAGTAGTAAAATTAGATAAAAAAGACATCAATAAATTTAAAAAGTAGCCTTTTAAAAATATTATAAAAAGGAATTTCAATAAAGTTAAAGGCATGAACTCATCATTAATATTAAAAAAAAAAAGTATTATGAAGAGCTTTGAAAAAAATAAGTTTAGATTAATTAAAATATAAGCTTGAGTTAATAATAATGTCTGTTAAAAACTTTAATCTTTTATTTATCATTTGTTAAGAATATAATTAAGAAAGAATTTCACAAAAGGTCTGTTGTTGATTTTGTTTTTATTAGTTTTATTAAGAATTATTTGTTTGGTGATAAAGTTTTTAACATACCAAATTACAACAAACTTTTTTAGATGATTACTTGAATAAACTTTTCAAAAAGCCAAACTACAGAAAATAAAATTGTTAATATATTAAATTTTATAAAACCTTTCTAAAGTATTATACATGCATTGTTAGACATTAAAATAGAGTTGAAAAAAAGTCACAGCCTTGTGATGATGATTTAAAGAGCACTCTGGGACTATAGAAAAAGTAGTTAGTAAAACCAAGATTTCATATTAAGTAAATAACAAAGTTGGATATATTAGTTCTTTATAATTATAAAACCTACAAGGAATATCTACAAGGGTTAAGAACTTACAAAAGCTAAAAAGTTGGTTTATCTAGCACTCTTACTTTTTTTTCAAGAAAAGTTTTGTAAATTAGATGATTCAGTTTATTTTCTTTAAAGATCAACACGTAAAATCACTAAAACAGTTAGAAGTATTTACTTCTTAAATGAGATTATTTACAATATGGATTAGAAATAATACAACAATACAAACATAATTATACATGTGCTTTAAGCTGCTAGAAACCTGTTAAACACTGCCTCCAGACTAACCAGTATTCTATACTGACTCTTTATAATAAAGTCAAAGTTTTTTCTCCTTTTTGGTTTTTTGTTTAAATAATCTAAGTAAATAGAAAAATAGTAGAGTAATTTTTATTTAGTATAGTTTATAATTTTTATAAGCCTAATACAGGTTTATAATTATGGTTGTTTGATATTTGTGAATTGCAAGTTTTATATCTAACACGGACTTAAAATCATAACTGTCTGATTTTTTGTAAATTGCAAGTTTTATACTTATTTTTTTTTCTATTTTTTCCTTTCCCTATTTTATTTTTTGTTTTGTATTTTTTATTGTTTACTTCTATATTATTGTTTTTTTTTTATATATAAAATCTTTTTTTTATTTTTTTGCTTTCTTACAAGAAGATGTTATTAGATTAGTGATATCTTATTGTAGGATGGCAGTCAGATGAGCAGTTTATCTCTGTTTGGAGTAGTGCAACAGGTTACACTTAGGTACCAATAAGGTGGCTAGGTGATGCTAGACTTAAGTATTAAAAAAATTCCCTGTAATCTGTATAATATCAAGAATTTTAATAAAGTACTAGCATAACTGTTTAAGTTAAAAAAAAAAAAAGAGGGTGTAGTGCCTAGTGAAGTGATCAAGTTGTTAACCCTTCAAGTGGTAGGTTGGGTGTTCAAATCCTATCAACAATGAAAATTTAAATAATCACCTATGTAATATTCATATTATGGCAACTGTTACTAACAATTAAGTTAGAATATCTGTAATAGCAGTTGCATTAGCATGACTGATAGGTTATAAAGCATCTGTGTAAGTATGGCATTATACAAAGAAATGCAAACTGACAACTCAGGCAGTGCAAACACTAGATAAGTTCTTGTGATCATATAAATCTGTTGAAATTAGGTAACAAGAAGTCTATTTGAGAAGACTTGAGTAGAAAGATAGCTGAATCTTCAACAGCTCTACTGTAAAGACTAGCTTAGAGAAATGGATACCAAGGTTGTAGTACCCAGGCATAGTAGCTAAACAGGCAAGAACCTCTGGGTTGGGAGTCTTGGAGGTACCATCAACCAGACCATTAAAATGAACTAAAAGAAAAGAATATCAGGCTGACCTGATATACCAATAGACTAATCATAGTCTTATACAAACTATCTGAATTGAAAGTTTGGTAAAAAGGCAAATGAAAATGCAGAAGTATACTAAAGTACTGGGGTTATGCTATGAAGTAGATACTAGGGTCTAAGTGAACTCTATAAGGGCATAGTGGTTTAATGATTAAATCCTAACCATAAGTGTTAGTTTTGCCATAGCAATACCTAGATTAGCTGTAAAAATATGTACAAAAGGTTCTGAGAAGTTTATCTTAAGAATAAAATAGTTTTAAAGTTGAGATAATAATTTGGGCATCAGGTATGACCCAGTGAAATTAACAGGTTTGCAAGTTCAGAAGGTTTAAAATAGAATATTCAAGCAAAAGTGTTAGATATAGCAATTGGTAGAGAACCTTCAGATGGACTCCTTAAATAGGTAATATAAAAAAGTTACATGTGTAGCCAATTGTATGCTCTTTCTGTAGTAGTTTATTGAACCATATTTACTATTGTTAAATAAAGTCAAAAGACCCAAGAGGTTATCTTAACACCAAAAAAAAAAATAATAATAATAATAACAAAAAAAAGTCTTTAAGGTTGAATTTTAAAAGAAAAAATAATTGTAAGACTAGTAATATATTAAATTTGTTATATTGCTATATAGTTAATATAATAGAATAGTTTTTAAACTAGTCAAAATATTATATTTTTAAATATTTATTTTTTGTTTAGACTATTTGTTTTTAGCATCTTTTTGTTTATTGTTATTTGAAGTTTCTTTTTCGTCAAAGTTGTTATCTAATTGTTTGTTGATATTTTTTGTCTTTAGATAGTTTAGCTAAAAATTTTTTGAAAAAAATATGTTTATTTTCTGCTATTAATTGTAGACATTTGATTTTGCAATAAAAATTATAATGTTTCTAATTTATAGAACTTGTAAATTTAGCTAACTTTAGTTTAAGTTTGTGAATACATTAGAAGTAGATTAAGAAACTACCTACTTTAGTTTTGAATATAAGAGGTTTTAAATCTAATAAGGATTTGTTATCAGTTAGCATAATACAAAATATATCTTTAGTTTTGCAAATGATATATATATGTGCATAATATAAAAAGGTAAGAAAAGATACTTGATTATTGGTATTTTGTCTAGCATTGCTATAGCAGTTAGAAAAAGATAAACAATGTTATATTTGAGTTAAAAAAATAATTTTATTATATTAAAAAGAGATTTTGGTATTAATATTAATTTCTATTAAATTAGATAACTTAGTTGTAATTGTGAAAGTAGTATCAGAGATAGGTGGCAAAACTAAATATTAGAAAGTAAAGTATATATGATATTTTTTATAATAGCACTTGTAATAATAGATTGAATAGGTTTGAAAAAATAATAATCATTGTAAGTATTATATAATGTAAGGTTAAAGTTAGCAAAAAGGATTTTAAAACCTTTATAGTTTTTGTTTAAAGTAATTATAATACAATCACTATATTTGCTTCAGAGAGCATCTAGATTAAAAGAGTCTAGTTTAACAATGATAATGTTAGACATTTTGTATAACTATCCTAATGTGATATTTGTACTAGTATAAAATGATTTTTAAATAAGATTAAATAATTTGGTTTTCATGAAATATTTTTAATAAATATTAGAAAAGTAAATTTTCTAAGACAACTCAGTTAGTTTTTTAAATTTGTTAGTGAAAAACCTGCAAAAACAGGTTTTAGTTTTTGTCTTTTAGTTAATATTTTAGTAAATTTTGATTTGTTTTCAATATAATTTATATTAAAATAACTAACTCAATAAGCTTATTATTATTATTTTTTTTTGATGTTAAGGTGACCTCTTTGGTCTTTTGACTTTTATTAATAACTTATTAGTAATGTGATTCTATTGTTATAGAATGAATTATTATTATTTTATTATTATTAGTTATTATTATTATTTTATTATTATTATTATTTAGTATTAGTTATTTCATTATTGTGTTATTATTATTATTACTAATAGTTGTTAAAACTTTCTGATCGATTAGTAATTGCTTAATCACTTAGTCACTTAGTCACTTAGCTACTTAGTCACTTAGTCACTTAGTAATCATTAGTTATTAGTTGTTAAAACCTTCTAGTTACTTAGTAATTACTTAATTATTTAGTCACTTAGTTACTTAATGCTTAGTTGCTTAATCACTTAGTCACTTGACTGCTTAGTCACTTAGCTCACAGATATATAAACCCTGCTAAATTCCTCAAATGTAATTAAGTAACAGACATCTTTTTTTTCTTTAATATTGTAAACACATCTTGGGATTTTTTAGAAACAGAAACCTAAGAATAGTCCTTTTTGTTATTATTTTAATAAACAGTTTTTAACTATAAACTGTATTGATACTTCTTCTCTAAGGTAATTTCTATAGACAAAATTTATCACCTCTTAGTAAAATAAAATAAAGTTATTAGTATTGCATTATCTTTTCTGAACTGCCTCAAAAAAAAGTATAATTTTTTAACAATGTCTAACAGAAGCTATATTTCTCTCTTAGATACTGCATATATCTGTAAAGGATTTCTTATACTGCATCATCATTATAATATGAAATTAAAAAGGCTTTTACCTATAACATTTGGTGCTTTCTGGTGAAAAGGTTAAATTTTTAGAGAAAATAAGTTATCTTAGATGAAACATTCTCAGACATATTAGAAAAGTTATCCTGGCAAGAGACTTGAATAAGTATTAGTTATCCTAGCAAGAGACTCAAATAAGTATTAGTTATCCTGACAAGAGATTCAGACAAGTAATAATTATCTTAGTAAGAGATCTAAACAAATATTAGTTATCCTAGCAGAGTTCTAGATATAAATACACCTTTTCTTTTATAGTTTATACTGCTGCTGAACTTCACAATAAAAATATTCAAAGCTATCAACAAGCATATCTAACTGGATTTCATCTTGTAGTAAACATACTTCAAACATATCATTCAGATTTTTTTTGTCTTTAGTGTTACTTCTTTCGACATACTAGCCCTCATTCAGATTTTGGATGATTTTGGACTTTGTACCAAACCAACTTTGCAGCTCAACATTATTTTTCCAAAATTTAGAACAACATTACTACTCTTACTACCCTATACCTGAACTGAATTACAATCCACCTTTGTATTAAAAACATTATTATTAGTTGCCAATATTAACAAAATATTGGTATTCTAAAACAATTGCTTTAACTCTAGTTAAAAGATATACCAACCTCTTTTAACTTTTTACTTTACCTTTTGAATACTAAAATGCTTTTGACCTTTATCTTAATGCTCCTTTAAGTTTTAGTTTTAAAGAACTAGGAGAATTTAGTTGACATCATAAAATTTTAGAAAGTCCTATCCTATTACTTACTATTAATATTACTTTTACCAATAATATTCCTTTTTTACATAACCTAGCAGCTCTATATAGTGAATTAGTCACATCTACTAAGCTCTTTGAAAGTCATTATACTCTTGATTAGATTTTACAAATCTCTTTATTACTTATTAACAATTTAGAAACAGAAGAATATATTATTGCTTCTGTAGACCTTACAGAAACTTTTAGCTCAAATCACACTCCTACTGATTTATTTCAACAAACTTTTAAAGATAGTTCTTCTTTTTTACCTCTACTTCAACTTGTTCTTTCTCAACCTCAACCTATTGCTGTCCAATTCCAACCTATTGTTATTTAACTACAATCTCAACTTCTTCTTCTACTTTCATATATTCTTGATAACCTTCTTGACCTATCTGATAACATAGCACAACAAGCTTTACAAAATGCTATACAAGCTATAACTAACCTTACTAATGCTTTAAATAAAAGTGAAAAAGCTCTTATGAAGGCTGACTTCTTTTATAATGATGGAACTCAAGATCTAGAACAATGACTTGAAGATTTTTAAAAAGCTACTACTGCTAACAAATGGGATGCTACTCGAAAATTAGAACATATCTCTGTATATTTAAAAGAAATTTCACTAGATTAGTGACTAAGTTTTAACCTTGTCTCAAATACTTTTGATGATAATGCTAACTAAAACAGAAGCTTTAAACATCTTTTTAGACTTCACTTCCACACATCTAAACAAAAAGCTATTTACCAAAAACAGCTTTTTGATATCAAACAAAACCTAGACAAGTAGATTTCTATATTAATCATTTAGACAATTAAAAGAACAAGTTGATCCTAATAATGCTTTTCTTGTTAACTTTACCAAACAATTATTTATTTAAGAACTATGCTCTAAATTTTTCATCAATGTGCAAGCTAGTAAACTTGCTAACCTAAATGTTACTATTACTACAGTAAAACAATAGGAAACTAGACATATAATGGCTATCAACACTATTATAAAAACAGACCAAGCTATTAAACAACTAACAGACCAGATTTTTAAACTTAGTATTAACTTGGTATAGCAACAACAATCACCCAACCTCAATCTGCTAACTATGCAACTACATCTAATCCTAATAGACCCCAAGCCAAAGATCCATGTCACTGTCACTATTGTAAATGTACAGGACATTTTATTGCTAAATGTAGAACCAGATAAGCTAAACAATGATCCAACCAAAGAGATAATTATAGAAAAAATAATAGACATAACCAAAAGTCTTGCTCTCAAAGTTATAATAGATCTTATTATTAAAATTCTTCTAGAAAAAGAGTAAACTTTAAAGAAAAAAGCAGATACTCAGACCCTTCTACAAGTATTTTAACAGAATGCTCAGACCTTTTAACAATGATATACTTTTTTTGCTCAAGAATAAGGAAAGTTAAATTTTTAGATTATCCTAGACTAGATTAAAAACTACTTGTTGAACTAAATAATATGTATCAAGTTTTTACAATAGACACTATGTTCTCTTATAAAGAATATAATATTAGTTCAGAACCATTTAAATTAAACATTGGACTCTTAAATGCTAAACAAGAAAAACAATTCAGCCAGCTGCTGATAGAGTTCTCAGATCTTTTTGCACAAGATACAACAGAATTAGAATGCACTAATCTTGTAACTCATCAAATTTATATTAAAGAAAAATCTCTTATTTGATCTCAACCTTACTTTTTTTTTCTTACAGAACAGATATTTATTAAAAAAAAAATTTAGCAAATGCTTAATAATGGACTTATATGACCCATCTCTATTCTCTAAACCTCACTAGTTGTATTAGTTCAAAAGAAAAATAGCAAATTATGATTTTGTGTTAATTATAATAAACTTAACAGTATTACTAAAAAAAATGCATATTCTTGTATTAATGAAATATTTAATACCTTAAAAGGATCCAAGTGGTTCTCTACACTTGACCTTGCAAGTGGATATTAGCAAGTTGCTATACACTCTACAAACAGAGAGAAGACTGCTTTTGTAACTTAATATGATATTTACAAGTTTAATAAAATGGCTTTTAAACTATGTAATGCATCTGTGACCTTTTAACAATTAATGAATAAAGTATATCAAGACATTGCATAGAAATTTGTAATAGTTTATCTTGATGATACAATAATATCTCAAAGATCTTTGATGAATATTTAGAACATTTATAACAAACTTTTATTAGAATTAGAAAAGCCAATTTACAATTAAACTTAGAAAAGTGTAAATTTTGAATACAAAGTCTATTATTCTTAGAACATATAATTACTTCTATTGAAATAGCATCTAATTCTCAAAAAATAGAAGCTGTTCAAAAGATTCAACTATCTAATAATGTAATCCAACTACATTTATTCTTAGGACTAGTAGGTTACTATTGACAGTTCATTCATAACTTCTCTAAAGTAGCATAACCTTTAAATCAGCAACTATATAAATAAACTCTTTATATATAGAATGACCTACAACAGGAAGCTTTTGAAAGATTAAAATAGAGACTTACTATAGCCCTTATATTAAAGTATCCTGACTTTGATAGATTATTTATCTTAGCTACCAATGCCTCTTATTATAGATTCAGAATTACTCTTAATCAATTAGATAGAAACAGAAAGAAACATCTATAGTCTATATCAGTAAAAGCTTAACTAAAGAAGAAGTTAATTATGATGCCACTGAACTCGAATATGCTGCTATTGTATGGGCTATTGAACATTTTCATAAATATCTTAATATTGCCAAATTCATCTTTATTACTAACCATGTTGCTCTCAAGTAGTTACAATCTGCTAAACCTAAAGGATGCTTAGAAAGATAGATTCTAAAACTTCAGCCTTATAACTTTGAAATTATTTATAAACCAAGAAGAGTTCACTTCAATGTAGATGCTTTATCTTGACTTCAGATACAGACCTCATACCAAAACTCTTCTTTATGAATTTGGATCTCTATTATAATTTATATAATTATATAGAATCAGACAAGTTATCTAACTCTTTATCCTAGGAACAGATTAAACAAATACAATTTTGTGCTAGACATTTTATTACTAAGAAAGGATTATTATACAAAAAAAACAAAAAGAACTCTCAGTACTTTCTTTATGTTATTTGTATATGATGCATAAACATTCTACTACAGACACTTAGAAACAGATGCTATGTATTATAAAATAGCTGAATGATATTATTGAGACCAAATGTATAGAGATGTATAAAAATATGTTAGAACATATGAAGAGTGCCAAAAGAAACTAAAAGATAAACAAACCGAACCTCTTTACTCTATTTAAATAGAACAAGTCTTCAAACAAATTGGTATTGACTTAGTAGAACTTCTACCAATTAGCAAACAAAATAATTGATATATTATTGTTGCTACTGACTATTTAATAAGATGGCCAGAAGCTCATGCTATATCTAATGCCAGAGCAAATATCTTAGCTCAGTTCATTTTTGAAGAAATTATTTGTCAACATAGAATACCAAAGATTATTTTTTCTAATCAAGAAAGAAATTTTATTAGTAAAACTGTTCGCATTTTATGTGAAAAGTTTTTTATCAAACATAAGTTTTCTTTATCATACTACTTATAGACAAATAAAATAGTTAAATGTCTTAATTGAACCTTATATGAATCACTCACTAAAGTAAAAGAAGATGATAACTGAGACTTACATATATCTGCTGTACTGCTTACTTATTAAACAAAAAAGCATGCTACAACTGAATATACTCTCTTTTAGCTTGTATACAGATGACAAGCTGTCCTTCTAATTGAAGTTGTACTACTTGTCAAACCCATAAAGAAACAGAGTATAACTTACAAAATAGCATATGGCACTGAGCATTTAAGCTTATTGACAAGCTACCTGAATTGCAGAATGATGCAAAAGAAAAGACCAATAAATTACAACAGAAACAGAAAGAATACTTTAATGCTAAATTTATTATAAAACATTTGAAATAGATAACAAAGTATAGATAATTAGTAAAAACATAAAACATTCTCAATCAGCTAAATTTGAAGATAAAAGAACTGAACCTTTTATTATTCAAGAAAAATTGAACAATGTTGCCTATAAACTTTGTAATGACAAAGAAAAAACATTGCAAAAATACTATAATAGTAATCATATTGCTAAATATTATGAAAACAAACTTGGAAACCTTTTATTCTTATCGGATAACTAGAATTTCTGAAAGAAATTTCTAAAACTAGAAAAAAAAACAATAATATTATACAAATTTTTTAATGTTACAATTTATTCAAAAATTGTAATACTTAAAAATTTATATAAACACCCTTGAATTGTACAAAATTTTTCTAAAAATATAAATTTTAAAACTACAATCAGAAATGGTAATCACTTTAAACAACTTTCTTCAAATCTGAAAACAGAACTCTGCATCTCAAAATCACTTAGATATATTATCTTAAAATATTATTCTTTAGAATAATAAAGAACCAGAAAAAGTTATTGACTTAAACCCTATAATAGAAGCCTCAGTAGAATTCAATATTAATGAATTTCTACAATTAGAAGAAATACAACCTTCTCTAATCAAAACTCCACTTAATAAAGCACCTCTTGAGTTGGAAAGTAATAATACTAACTATCTAATTCAAATAATAAATAATTTGAAACAGACACCATTACCAACAACTTGAAATATAACTAACTTTTTTTTTGAAAAAATATAAAAAGAACAAGTTAATCAAATCTTGAAGTTCTTATCTATTCCTGAACATACTTGACATAACTTTAATAAGAAAATTGAAGCTTACTACTACTTGAAACAAATAATTTTGAAGTCCAACAATCTTTTAGAGATTAAAGACCTTATTCAAAATGCTCAAGTAACAAAAAGAGCAAAAGATACTTGAAAAGGTGCTCTTAAAATATACAAAGTTCTTAAGTTATGACTAAAAGAAATAACTCTATAGTTGAAGTATGTAACTACAACACATTGTTACAGGATTGTAGCCTTCTTAGTACAATACAACCAAATAACAAAGTTATCTAGTACAGTAATTGATTATTGCAAATATATATGGGATGAAGGTGTAATAGTTCACTTTACTATACAGCAGCAGGCAAATGGTTTGAGATAGTAACAGTATATAGATTAACTTTTTATTAACAACATATATAGTGACAATCTTGCCTGTAGAAATTATCCTAAAAGAGGAATATCACAATTTATAATTAAAAGATCATTATGTCTAAGTTGAAGTATAGAAACTTTAAATTGGCAAGAAAGAGAAAAAGGTACCTTTTATATATCTTTTTATCTAATAGGGGTAGTGGGAGTTTGAGTGACATCTCTTGATACTGTACTTGAGGTAGTAGGAATTATGCAGAGGCAAGTAGAGTTTATACAAAGATAGTTGAAACAATGTTTATATGTATTTGTTATTTGTATTTAAAACACTTGGAGCTTGTGTTATGATACTTGAGTCTGTGCAGGAACAGTTGGAATTGTGCAAGGACACTTGGGAATTGTGTTGAAGATACTTGAGATTGTGCAGAAACACTTGGGAATTGTGTTGAAGATACTTGAAATTCTTGTAATGTGGTATTTGGCACAGTAAATTGTACTAAGATATATGAAACTTGTATAGAGGTACTTGAGGTTTGTAAGACAATAGTGACATCATAGATGTTACTCAATGTCATATGTCTGTATTATACTTCTAATAGCCAATTAAGATCCTATTATCTAACTACTATATACTATAATATAACTATGCT
>CAJVQA010007205.1:0-14060 GCA_910591915.1 Cetraspora pellucida | reverse complement strand
AGTACGGATTGTACGCTAAAATATTTCAGGTATAATATAAATGGCACATCACTAGTTGCAACTAATCAACTTTACCTATAATATGACTAAATTTAAATTTGTTGATTGGCCAATCAAACTAAAGAAATCAACATCTCAGAATTTAACTAGTTGATGATTTAATCAATTTGTTGGTTTAAAATTTTCCAAATCGATTAGTTGGAAAGTTGTTTTTGGTTGTTCAACTAACGATTTGGATAACTGGCCGTGGGTATAGTTGGTGGTATAATTTGGTAATTTGCCGTAATTTTTTTGAGCAGTAATGCCGTAATACGTTACAGTATTACAGCATATAATATTTATGGCAATTAGATACGTATTATGCGTAATTCAGTAATTCTACCGCCAACTATAGCCGTGGGTGTGACAAATAACCAATAACTAATTTATTTATATAGAATAAAGTAGGTGATACATATTTGTCACTCAACAATTAGTAAATTTGGAATTAACCTAAATCTTGAAATGACTCAGAACATAATCACGTGGATAGATTGTGATTTGTAATTGAAGTTTGACACTAGCATTTCATATGCGAACACTAATCCCAAACATCTATTCTAGACACATCATCTCGGCATAAAATTTAAAATTACATGTACGAGGAAAAAGAGTGAAAGCTGAAAATTCTAGAAAACTAGTGCCCCTTTGCACTAACAAAAAAATGTCAGATGTAATTTCATATTTATCAATTGCCTATCACCACAAACTCTAACAATTAAAAACTCTAACATGGCCCGCTTGTAAATGAAGTCACAAGGCGGGACATTATTGTGAGTCCCAGATCACATAGCAGATCCTACTATAAGGATGTTTGAGTAACAGTAATCTGATAATCTGTGAATTTTCTAGATCCGATATTCATATCAATACAGTATCGCGATCATATTTGATTTCCTAAATCTTATCTATTTTTTTCGGTTTAAAAAAATATGATTGTTAATTACGATGATCAAGAACACTCGTTTAAACCATACGAACAGTCTTATGATGTTATAATAATTGGCGGTGGCATAGCTGGCTCATCTTTTGCAATAAGGATTTCTCAGTTATTTGACTCTGTTTCAACATTTAAAAAAATCCTAATTATCGAAGAAAAATCAAAAAATCTTAAAACGTTTAAAGTTGGTGAATCCTTACCAGGCGAGGCCAAGCCTGTGCTTCATTCGCTAGGGGTTCTTGAAAAAGTGAATAATGACACTATTCAAGGTATTTTCTTAGTAATAACTAATCAATGAATTCAATTCTCAATTAATATTCATATATTTTCTTAGTAATAACTAATCAATGAATTCAATTCTCAATCAATATTTATATACTTTCATATCTTACGCATTATGCATTACTCTTCACGTTAAGGAAAGCATCTTTTTTGCTATGGTAACAACTCTGTATGGGGTTCTAATAATTTAAACGGTATAAACTCAATATTTAATCCATATGGAAATGGGTTCCATTTAGATCGATTATTATTTGAGGAAACTTTATTGGAAACTTTAGAATCGCAATATGGACACATTGTCAAAGTAATTCATGGGTTTAATGTTACCAGGAGTGATTTCCAAGAAGATAAAAAATTTTGGGAAATTACAATTTCAAAGTGTTCAAGTCTGAACGATGATGGTAACAAATTATTTATGATTAACATTTAGCAGAATTTGCAGTATTTTATAAATTTATATGTTACTAACCCATCTTTATAGAATGCGAGATGCAAAAAAAAGTCTATGGAAAAATTCTAGTTGATGCAAGTGGTCGCCGTTGTTGTATTAGAAAATATATGCCATCCCTAAAACGTCAATCGTTTGATAAATTACTAGCTTTTGCCTGCCTATTTGAATCTGCCTATTTAAATGGATTGAAGGACAATGATCATCATACTCTGATAGAACCTTGCTACTATGGTTGGATTCAAACAAGTCGACTTCCCAACAACCAACGTATTGTTCTTTTCTTTACTGATGATGATTTGGTCAAACAACTTCCTCGGAAAATAAGAGCGGTTGATGAATTTGTTGAATTCTTGAGAGAGAACTCATTTAATATTAATAAAATTTTGAAAGAGTTTGACTATGCACCGATTAAAAATAGGGTTATGTGTATGGCTGCAAATTCCGAAGTGCTTTCAGAATTTGGTTAGTATTTTGAAATAGTTGTAATATATGCATTTGATACATCATCTCTCATCTCAACACCTTAAAACTTTTGGTTAGCATCAATTAAAAACCAGTGGATTGCGCTCGGTGATAGTGCGATCTCATTTGATCCACTTTCATCTCAAGGAATTCTAACAGCTCTATATAACTCAAAGTTTGGCGCTGAAGCTACATTTTTTCAATTCTTTTATAACAAAAGACCGAAAGGATCAGGAAATAAGAGCAACGAAAATATTGATGATAATATTCAACCATTTGACATTTACACAGATAAATTTACCCAAATATTAAATAACTACAAAGAAGAAAAAAAATATTTTTACAATAAGGAGCAAAGATGGACCGATAGTTTGTTTTGGAAACGAAGGCATTTTGAATAAGGTTTACTGATACATTTTCTAGTTTATGTATGTTAATTCAAATTATTATTATTATTTGTTATGCGAAATACATAACGGTAATAATATGGATATATAATAATTCTGAACCTCATTATTTGTTTTTTAGAATGCTTTTATAATTTTTATTTGAGTTCCCTTCTTTTGATGCATTTGCTGTTGAGCAAAAGTATTAATAACGTTTTGACTTCGTCAACCCGATGTATTATTTAATGCATAAATAGCCATAAATGATATTTAAAAGATGATAAATTTAAAGTCTGAATTTACAATATATATTGTGTACCTATTTTTTTAAAAAATAACAGAATAATACAACAGTGTGAAACTCACATAAAATCTGTTTTTGCATAATAAATATGCTGCCAATATGAAAGTATTGGACAGCATTTTGTCTCGAATCGATCACAGGTTTATTAGTCATATGATCCATTGTTATGATTTGAGTGACGAAAAAAGAAAACCTGTAAATCATTTCACTTATTATTTGAAATGATTTACAGGTTTTCCCTTTTCGTCACTCATTTATCGTTTTAATTGATTTTATCAAGTTATTGTATGATTTATTTGAATTTTAGTGATGTAAATGATTTATTCACTTCACACTTGGATCTGTCGTGTATAGTGTTATGACCTAAACCCTTACTGAAGTTTGAAATGTTTTGGCTTTTGAGTTTCATTTTACCCAAATTCCAAAACTTGATGAAATGTTCAACAATAGTGAAATGTTCAAGAGAAATAAGGATGACACAAAATTTTGGAGTTCTCATAGTTTTGAAAGTAGGTACTTATGAAATTGAAAGTATACTGAAAGTACTTTTAAACAGAAAAGTCAAAGTTCTACTAAAAGTCTTAATTTTCATCTTTTTTTAGTATTATCACCAAAAAACAATCATGTAACAATGATAAAATTTTCTAATTTGTTAAGATTGGAGTTAATATTATATTATAATCAGATGATAGTGAAGTTTATTAGTAAAATTGCTTAAGGAGATTTTTTTGTTGATGTATTAAACATAGTTTTCTATATAAATTTTCTATTTATAGAAAGTTTTAGTAAAACAAATGTTTGATTTTTTTGTAATCTCATTGGGTTGCATCAAACTACTTAGTATTATTTGAAATAAATTGCAGGCATGTAAAATTTTTGTAATATAAACAAATCAGATTTCAAGATTAGGTAAAATGGTACACAATCAGAAAAGTTTAAACCAAATATTTGCTTTGTTAAAAATTATTTATTTTTCAAAATGTAATATAAAAAACAACCTATAGTGTTTTAATAAAAAATTTTCCTTAACTGATTTTATTATTAAATTTTTTTAAAGAATTTTTAGTTTTTACATAATTGTAATATTTTAGTAATAATATTGAGAAAGATTTCAAATTTAAAATATATTATATAACACAGTTGCTACAAAGTTATATAATCATAATTGACTAATAGAATTTCCAAAAATTTTATTAGTTAATTTTAAGCACAGTTGTTATGTGACTTTTTAAGATATAATTTACAATATATTATATAGTTTAATTTTAGTTAATCTATATAATATTTTTTTTGAATGTGAAGCTTTCATCTTATAGGAAAAAGAAATAGGAATTGAAGGGAAGAACAAAAAAGAGAAAAGAAATTCAATAGAAAACCCAATAAAGAAAATTAATAAAGCTAGTTTTACAAGAAAAGCTATTAAAATAGAAAAGAGTCAAATGATTGAAGCCAGAAAAATCAAAAAAAAGGTGGAAAAAATAGAAATACATAAGGCATAGTCTGGCTCAATCGCAAATTTTATTTATAGTAAATCAAGGCTATTTATATATGGCCTCACTGACTAGTCTGATACAGCCTCTAGATCCAGGTATATCCCCAACCAGTGTGGCAGACCGTTTCTGAGCACTCAAGAAGCAGCCAGAGGATGTCAAACCAGAAACTTAAGTTTAAATGTATGTAATATAGATACAAGAATCTTAATAAAGGTTTACGACAAGACTGCTAAAGAAAAAAAATATATATATTTTTTTTGATATTAAGATAAGGTTTTGCTTATATCTTTATTAATAATTTTAACTGTATATTTTAGTACAAAAATAGTAAAATAAACTAAGGTTGTTTGTAATAAAATAAAAATTATATGCAAAAATGAGAGCTCAGACTAGTTTATCTGTGATCTAAACTAATGATTTACATAATATAAGCTAAGTTAATAATAGTATTATCAAAATCTTTTAATTATTTTTTATATTCTAAAACTTATTCAATAAAATCTTATAACTAATACCTATAAGATTATAGACTTTATTGTTAAATAACTAAGAGAAAGTTTAAAAAAATTCTTTATTAATAATAAAAGAATTAAAAAAATAATACTAGGTTAAAATTTATATAAAAAAATAAAAATATTATTATTATTAAAAGTTATTAAAAAGAGTTTAGTTAATTAGTTAATTATAAAAATATGATTAAACATTTTTTTTAATAAGTAATAAAGCAGTAATAAGTTTATAAAACAGTTTTTAGGATGCAAATCACTAATTCTTTCCAATAATCATTTGTACCAAATTTTTGCTGCAAACATTTGTTTCTTACTCAATATTTTATTAAGTAAACCACTTCTGAACATCTAAGTAAATTTCTTCCTAATACAATTTTATACTTAGATGACTAAGTTTTATATTTCTAAGTTTTGGTTTAATAGAAATATATTCAATAAACTCAAATTGTTTCTATTCAAGTTATCTTAAAGCTTTACTAGATTAACCATTCTGGTAACTTAAAACAAACAGAAAGAGCTCATTTTCAGCTTCATTTTGATATATAAATTATTAAAAAAAGTCTAAAACTAACTGATTTATCAAAAAATATTTTTAAACTCTTTTACAAAACTTTATATTTTATTTTAATAAAAATTTTTTAATTTTTTTAAGAACTGCTTCTAGTCTGCCCTATCTAAACTCACCCAAACAGGATTACTAATTAATATTATACTATCTAAATCAATTTGTATTGTTTACAAACTTATATTCTTTTAATTTTACATAACTTTTCTGTTCAACATCAATCTTGATTTACAGATCTGTAAGTATTACATACTCTGTATAATACTTATTTGGCATACCTTGTGTTTGTCACATCCTCTTATTTATTATATCCTATTATCTGTCATACTCCTTATTTATCACATCCTTATATCTTTCAGATCATCTTATATTCAAGATTCCAATAATCTACTTTATTTTCATCTTTTAAACAAAAATACAAATCTTTATTAATGAAGATCCAGATTCTTATGATATTAACTACTATTATGACAAATACAAACATTATCATAGTGTAGAAATCACTAAATGAAGACCTCAATCTTTACAAGAACTTTCTGCAGATATTAATCCAATTAATTATGATGTTTCTGTTAAAAAATATTATTACTTTAAAGTTCTCTTACAACTAACTATTGCTATATGTCTTTGTGAAACATATTATACTAGTTTTATTTCTAAATTCTATAGAATTCCTTACTTTATAACCCTCAATCTATTTACAACCCAAACTGCAACAACTATTTCTTTAAATTGATTCAAAAAAATTAGCAATCAACTTTCTGTTTCATCTAATTTCAAACAACAACAATTAGATATTTCTTCTACCAAACCTCATATTTTATTTCTTGTCTTTATAGTAAATCCTTTTCTAACTACTATTATTCTACACTCTCAATATTACTATACATGCTTTATATGTGGAATTAAAAATATCTCAATAAAAAATATAAAAGGTTTACAAAAACAAATATAAAAAAATAGAAAAATAGAAACATGTGCAAAGAAGACAAATAGAAAAAAATATAGAAAAGAAATATGAAAAATTAAGACAAACAAAGGAAAAATAATAGCTAGCCTTCTAAATAAATCTTATAAAAAATTAATACTTAATAAATTTATTAGACAAGTAGAAAAAAAACATATCTAATAACAAAACTAGAAGAGGTCAAAAAAGATGTAACAAAACACTATAAAAAGTAGTTTAAAAAAAGAAATTCTAAATTAAAAAATATATTAAAAAAATAAAAAGAAATATACAAAATATAAAAAAACATTAAGGAGAATTGGTATGCAAAAATTAAAGTAAAAATTAAAAAAAATAAAATAAAATAAATATTTAAAGAATTAAAAACAGAAACAACTATAAATATTTTAGATATAATCTATATACTGATAAATAAGTAGTAAAAAAAATACAAAAAGTCTTTAGAGTTTGTATATCTATGTTTAGAAACAGAAAAAATACTAATGAAATAAAAGATAGTACAAGTTTATTCAATACTAAAAGACATTAAATTGAAATATAGTTTAAATAACATTTAGTTAATAGTATTAATTGAAGCATTTAGAAAATATTATAACAAAAATAGTACCAAAAAAGCTTATCAAAATATTTATAAAAAAAAATACTTAAAAGTTTAAATTATGCAAGATTTCTAAAAACTCACAGAGCAACCAATACAGATTTTAAATATAATAAAAAAAAAAACAAAAGGAAAAAACAAAGAAGTATAAATATTTTTGTAAGATATAAAAAAGTTATTTGACTTAGTTTTATTTAAGAATCTTAATTAATATTGCAAAAAGCCAGAATATCTAAAAGAACAATTAAATATATTTTAAACTTTTTACAAAAAACAATTAAAAATAATTATAGTCTATAGTCTAACAAAGAAAATAATAATAATAATAGAATAGACTAAAATAAAATAATATTATTATCAATATAATATCTTTTTTATAATCTATTATCAGAATAAATGTAAGAAGATAAAAACTTAGAATATATAGTAAAACAACAAAGTTGAAAAAATATATTATAAGATATTATCATGCAATACTTATATATACAGATAACACAATATAGATTACAAGTAGCAAAAAAAAGTTATTAGATATTTTAAAAATAACTAAAGAGTTTTTTAAGATTAATAATATAAAGATAAATAGGTCTAAGTCAAAACTAATAATAATGAATACAAAGATTTGAAAAAAAAATAATGTATATAGAAAAAGTAAAATAATAGAATAAACAAAATATAAAATAGGTTACTTATTAGAAATATAACTAAATAACAGAATATAAGAAATACATGTAAAGAAGAAAACAAAAAAAATAATAAGTCAAATATTAAAAAATTTTAAGTATAAGAAATAATAAACTAAATTACATATTGCAAACTTAATTTTTAGAATTATGAGTACCTGAATCAATACAACAATCTATACCTAATTTAAGATTATATAAAAAGTAACAGAAATATTACTTATATTACTTATGCTACTTCTGCCATTTTGGCTACATATTTATTAAAGGCATATTAGTTTTTTATTATATTTAGTTAATATATTGAACATAAAAAAATATCTTGCATTTATGATATAAATTAATTATGAATATAAATAAAATATTTATTATAAATAAAATGTTTATTATAAATAAAGAGCATTTTTGTCTAAAAGAAAAGAATAACTTTTCTCTAAACAACAAAAACTTTATCTAAACAACAAAAACCTTCTCTTATACCAACAAATTCTCTAATAACAATACATATTTAATCTATAATAAAAGTGAAAGTATTATCTTATACAAACTAATAAACTATTGTTAATTTTATTATTATTTTACTTGCTTGATTGTAAATCACTAAACTTATCATTAATCACCTGATATAAGCTATGTAACTATGAACATTATCAGCATTAAAAAAAAGTTATAACTCTAATTAGACATAGAGTAATTTTATTTGAGATAGACAAGAAAAGACTAGATTAGTAAGAAAAGAGGTTAAAAAAAAGACACAAAAAGAAGAAACAAGTACTTACCTATAGATAAACCATTAGTCAAATCTAATATACCTATTTTAACTTAGCTACAATAGGTTATGCAAGAGTTGAATTAATTTAGTAACTGACTTTTTAATATTCTGAATTATATTTAGTAATAACTGTAAGATATGAAAAGAAAAAAAACTTGAGTTAGTAAAATATATATTTTATTACAAAGATAAATAAAAAAGAATACTTATCTTAACAAAGAAATTCTATTATCCCATATTTCAAGAAGTTTTCAGAATAATAAAAAGTCTTAAAAAAATATAAAAAGAAAAAGTTTGTATTCAAACAATAATAAAAAAAAAAATAGGATAGTTAGTAAAGATCTAAATATAAAAGAATTAGAAAAAAATATGCAAAACTGATTAAAATACTTATTTAAGAACAATCTATAAAGTTTTAAGAAATCATTAATAAAATATTTGAAAACAATAATATTAGTGATAAACAAATTCTACAGGCTCTAGAATTTGTTTTAAAAGTGTTAGAAAATTATCAAAAAAATTCTTAAGTTAAAAAAATAGTCTATTTAAGTGTTAACTTATCAGATATAAAAATAGTTTACTTAAGTATTGACTTACCAGATATTAGAACACCTATTGTTACTCTTAGAAGAAAATGGCTCGTGAATGCTTTTAAAATTAGTTCAGTTAAGTCTTACTAAAAAAGACCAACTATAACTGAAGTTCCTAAATTGTATTACATCTCAGAAGTATTAGATGATAACCATAAAAGAAAAGATCTAAAACAAGAACAAAATTTTGAATTAAATGCTAAAATAGTACTAAAAAAGTTACTTGTCATTATCTAAAAATTCTAATAACTAAAATCTGCAAAGATAAAAAATGCCAATAGAATAAAAAAAGTTGGACCTTGTTATTAAAATAAAATTAGAATTAAAAAAGATAAACATAAAGCTTTCAGTTTTTATTCAAAATTAGCAAAATAAAGAATTCTAATAGAATATTTAATGTTAGTAAACATGGAATTGAAGTTGAAAGAAACAACTATTAAGCATTAAATAATAATAATAATAATAGTAATAATGCTAATAGTAATAACAATAATTGTGATAATGATGAAAATGATAATACAATATATAAAAATGATAATGGAATTAAAGTTAAAAAAGATGAATGTAAAACCTTTGAACACTATTAAAAATCTGCAGAAATAAGAAATGCAAATACAACATTTTATGTTAAAACTTGTTATAAAAATAGAAATAAAGTTGAAAATAACAGTTGTCAATTATTGGGTATTGATAACAATGATAATAGTGATAGCAACAATAATGTTGATAATAATAACAATGGTAATATAATATATAAAGATAATAATCAGACCAAGATTAAAAAAGATAAAAACAAAAAAATTGAAGTTAAAGAGACTAAATATAAAGTATTTGAATGTTTCTAAAGTGCCACTAAAAAAAGTGATCTTAAGATGCAAAGTTATAAATGTTTTACTTTGAAGAACTTGGAAAAAGTCTGTAAAAATTGGAATAGAAGAGTTAATAAGTTTAAAAGACTAATTCAAGATAATTCAAAAGTGTTAAAAGAAACTATCATAGTTGAAGTAAATTGCTAATTCAAAGAACCTTCTATTCTGAAATTTAGAATGAATCAAGATCTCAAAGTTAAGTTTAGTAGAATAAAAGCAAAATCATAAAGATTAAAAGAACAGAAACAGAATAAAAAAACAAATAGTTAGAAAGAATTAGTTAAACTTACTCTTAAAAGAAGCCAATGCCAAAAGAACTCAAACAAATATTATTAGAAGAAGAGTCTGATGAAGCTACAAAATAAAAGTTAAACCTAAAGAGACTAAGAAGTTGATGCAAGATAAAAGAAAGTTGGTTTGAAAAGACATCAATAGCAAAGAAACTGCAATATAAATTGAATTAGAACCACTATTTAAAAAAGAAACTAATGATAATAAAGAAAGTAAATCTAAAGATAAAATGCAAAAGAAAGAAGTTAGTAGAATAAATAAAAATAGAAAAACAAAGAATTAGAAAAATACTTTTTTCTCATAATTGATTTACAAAGAACTCTATTACTAAGACATATATTTAGAGTTTTTGTGATATACCTGTTTATGCATAGTATATATAAACTAAGTAGAAAAAAAATATAAGCCTAATTTTTAGAATCATAAGTGCCCAAATTGAGACAATGATTCATATCTAATTCAAGATTATGCAAAAAGTAACAGAAATATTACTTATATTACTTATGCTACTTTTGCTATTTTGGCTACATATTCATTAAATGGCATATCAGTTTTTTATTACATTTAGTTAATATATTGAGTATAAGAAATATTTTGCATTTATAACTAAATTGATTATAAATGTAAATAAAACATTTATTATAAATAAGAAGCATTTTGTCTAGAAGAAAAGAATAACCTTCTTCTAAATAACAAAAACCTTCCTCTAAACAATAAAAACATTCTCTTATATCAACAAATTCTTTAATAACAATACATATCTAACATATAATAAAAGTGAAAGTATTACTCTATACAAACTAATAAACTATGTTTAATCTTATTGTTATTTCACTTACTTAGTTGTAAATCACTAAACTTACTATCAATTATTTGCTATAAGCTACATGACCAAAAACATTGTTAATATTAGAGAAAAGTTCTAATCCTAATTCAATGTAGAGTAATCTCAATTAAGGTAAACAAAAAAAGACTAGATTAGTAAAAAAAGAGGTTAAAAAAAAAACACAAAAAGAAGAGATAAGTATTTATTAATGGATAAACCATCAGCTAAATCTAATATATCTATTTTATACAAAAATATAAATAAAATATATCAATTTATAATAAGTCTTATAAAATAAAAAAGTAATCTGCAAAGAACATTGGATTTTGCATAATAAAATACAAAGATCATGATAGTTTAGAATATCATAACAAGAGTTAATAATAAAACAAGTAGGCAGTATTTTAATAAGATTAAATAGATATGATAGCTTTAAATAGCTAACAAAATTAAAAATAACACAAGTCTACCAGAAAGCAGATTTAATAAAAAATATATAAAAACTAAAAGAGATACCAGAAGTCAAAATATGTTAAAAAAATAATTTAGCTTGTCTAATAATACTTAAAGCAAAAAAATCTAAAAATAAATATAAAACAAAAAATAAATTATAAACAATATTTAAGTATGATACCAAAATACAATAGCTTTTAGATACATAATTATAAAAAATAAAAACTAAAATAAATAAAGCAGATTTAATAATATACTTAAATCAATTGCTTAATATAAAAGAAGAAAAGTTAATTACATAGCAGTAGTTAAAAAACTATTAAAACCAATTGAGCAAGAAAAAAAAACAGAATAGTTAAGTAAAAGAATTAATAAAACTTAGTAATCCAAAAACAAAGAAGTCTAAAAACACTTTAAAACAAATAGGCAAAACATCTAAGCAATATAAATTAAATAGAAGTATATATTAAAAGAAATGAATAAATAATATATAGTATATAAATTTATAAATAACTAAAAAAAATAGTTAAAAAAAAAGAAAAAAATATTAATTAAATACTAACAAATGCAAAGCAAATAAACAACTAGTAATTAAAATTAATAAGTGTAATAATTATATAAAAAAAAAAACAAATAAAAAATAGTTTTCAACAGTAAATAAGAACAAATAGTAATATTAATACAATTTTGAATATATTAATAAAAAAACAATAATCAAATTTAAATAACAATAAATTAAATAACAGAAAAGCTAAAAACAGACAGATCAGAAGTTAAAAAACAAAAGCTTGAAGGACTTATAATAATAGAAGAGCTAGAAATAAAAGAGTTAGATAACAAAATAAACTAAAAAAGAGTATTTTATAAAAAATGATAAAAGTTCTAAGAAGAAATATAATAAATAATAAGAATAAATATACTATATATATAAATAAAGCATTAAATGTAAAGATTAAATAAGAAACATTAACTAAAAACAATATGAGTATAAAATAATTTAAATAATAAAATACAAAAATAGTTATAAAAAAAAATAGCATTAGGTCTAAAAGAATAACAGATATTAATAATAGTTAAGTTAGTAGTAATATATATAGCAATTTTAATAATACCTAAAAAAACAAATAAAGATATATACAGATAGTAATATAGTAATAAGAAATATTAATAGAGCTTTAATACAGGTAGAAAAAAATAAAATCTTTTAAAATAAAACACAATATAAATAATAAATATTAAAGATCTTATCAAGGCAAAAAACATATAGATAAAGTTAATAAAAATAAAAAATTATAATAAAAATCAATGAAATAACTAAGCTAATAGTTTTGTAAAAAAAAAAAGCAATAAGCAAAAAGATAGTATAGATTAAAAAAGTCAGCTGCAAAGAGATAAAGTACTATCTAAAATAAAAAAAACAAATAAATTAACATATTAGTGAGACTATTATATAAATTAATAATAAATACAAAACTGAAAAAAGAATAAAAAAAATAAAAAAATTAAGAACTTAGAACCAGAAGCAAGAATTATAATTTATAATTAAATATATTTTTAAAAAATACTAAAAATAACTAAAGAGATGTACTATATAACAAAAAAAATAGTATCAAGCTTTTAACTTTAGAAGAACTTAACAGAAGAAGATTAGATATATACATAACAATGAAATATTAAATATACCAAAATAAAGTAAAAAAATATAAACAACTTAATATTATGTAAAGAATAAAAAAAAACTTTAAAAAAAACTTCAGAAGGTAGTTATTGTAACAACTTGAAAGAGTTAAAAAAAAAATAAAGATCCTGCCATATATGCTATATATAGCACTTTTTTAAAAAAACAAGAGCAGAAGAAAAAAACTAAGAGAAGTACTGATCAAGCACAAGATTAAGACAGCAATTTGCAAATATAGTAGCAAAAATAGTTTGAATAATTTTTATTGCCAAATTTCACAAATACTACACAAATGATTAACAAATAGAAAAAAATATGAAATAAAAAAAAAATAAAAATAAAAACTAAAAAATAAAAAAATTAGTAAATTATAGAAGAGAGAAAAAAATGCAAATAAAAGAAAAATTAATTAAAAAAAAACTAAGACTCTTCTATTATAAACTTTAAATAATCAGACAAGTAATTTTTGCTTAAAGTAATATAACAGGTTTTACTTAGACATTATTAGAATAATCAAATTTAATTATTAAAAATATTTATATAATTGCAAATATAATTACAAAAATTTTAATAAAGTACAAGTATAACTGCTTAAATAAAAAATATATATAATTTTTAACATATTATTATACTATATTAAGAAGATATTTTTTATAGTTTGTATTAAATATTATGAAAAAAACTTTCAATATTAACTAGATATTTTAGTTATTTAAAGAAATTTAAAAATAATTGCAATATATATAATGTCGTACTATGGAAATTATAGACTCTAAAACTCCCTATTCATAGGATAAATGAGAGTCTCCCACGTAACATCGGACGAAATAGTACTCAAAAGAGGCGTGGGATTTGGGCGAGTACTAAGGGTAAGTATCTCTTTATTGACTATACTGTGAGAC
>CAJVQA010007204.1:0-14060 GCA_910591915.1 Cetraspora pellucida | reverse complement strand
TAGATGCCTTGAGCTCCCAAAGCTGGGGGGACCCGGCCTGGTGTACCTGGGTAACAGCCACATGAGGCCAACTGATCAACAGGAGACAGTTACCGTAATACAGATATAATTTCCAAATTTCGTTGTAAATAGAATTTGAACCTTAGACCTGCCACTTGGAGGATGACAACCCAACCACTACACTAGGATCGCCATCCTCTATTTATGAAAAGTTTTATAAAAGGGGTATTTTCAAGCATGTCAACAAGTTTTTAGAAAGAATTGAAAAAGGGGCTGATAAACTTACCAAAAAAGATCTTGACAATGAAGATGACGATGTAGAAAGCATGGAAGAAAATTTTGAAGAAATAAGAGAAACATTAGATGTGTCATCTAAACTGGTTGTAGAAATTGACCAGATAAAATACTGGTAATGCATATAGAGTGAATAAATGCATTCGACCTATTTTTTTTCTCAGAAACTATTTGTATGCAATGAGACTACAAAAAAATCTATTATTATTATTTTTTTTTTAGATATTTTCTAATCTATTAAAAGAAATCTGCTTGATTGTTCCCATATTTTGCAGCTTTAAGTAAAATTCTCTAATGTAATAAGTGATATTCTTGATTTTGCTTGTCATTCTTTGGTTAAGTTATAAAAAAAAAAAAAAGGAAATAAATTCATAAGTACAGTATTTCTATTATAAAAACTTATGTCATATATAAAAATTTTGTAGATTGAGAGATCGGTAAGATGGATTTTTACCATTTACTTTCTTTATAGCTAAAAAACAACTATGCAAAATTCTAAACAAAATTGATATTTCTTTTTCATTGCTGTTATATAACATACTTCTATCGTATATAATTTTAATATATAAAATCTTGTATAATATTAGTGCATAAATTAAACTTTGGTTATGCTTAATAACAATAAGTATTGATTTATATAATTTCAATCATAATCAAATTTTTGTAAATAATAATATGTACTAATTAAAATAAAATTGAAGATAATTAATTTTTTTGTAAATAACAATATGTATCAATTTAAATAATTTCAATTATAATTGATTTTTTGTTAATATCAATACATATCTATTTATCAATATATATCAATTTTAATATATATCAATTTTTTGATATATGGGGATACTCATAACAAAAGGAAAGGATGAGACTATATATTATATAGTTCCATCCTCTTCCTTTTGCTATGGGCATTCCCATATATCAATTAGTAACTATCCAAAAATTTTTCTGATATGCTTACTAGCTGCTGTGATAATTGCCTCTTCTAATACATCCTATATGCTATTTATATTATTTCTTTCTCTTCTTTGAATGTTCTTTAGTACCTCTTTGACTTCTAACTATTTCTGCAGCTCTTATGTATATTTTTTCTAATTCTTTTCTTTTGCTTGGTCATATAGATATAATATTCTTAATTGTCTTTTTCTTTTGATTTTGGCTTTGCTATTTCTTGTTATCATATGTTTAATTCATATTTTTGTTTTTATTATTTTATGATCACTTTCAATAATTCTCTCTACATTTTCAATTTTTGCCTTTTGTAAACCTGAGGCCAGTTCCTCTGATACTTATATGTAGTTAATTCTTGTTGCTACTTTTTTATTTAATTATATAAATTCTTGACTTGTTGGATACATGTCTCTAAAGGTATCACTGAAATTTTGTTTCTTCATTCAATTAAAGATTGGCAATCTCTTAAAGTTTGCTGCTTGTAGATGTTGTCTGTCCAATACATTATTTGCTGTATGATTAAAATCAGCTAAAATAATTATTTTTGTCTGTCTCTTTTTTTTGATGACTATTTTTACTATTTTTTGTTAAATACTTTTTCCTATTACCTTATTACTTGGTAGTATATAAATTTCTAAAACTATTAATTCCAATTGCTTAAAATATAGTATAAGCTCTATTATATACTTATTTATCTTTTTGACTACACCCACATGCTTCTTTTATTGTTCATTAATCATAATACTTATACTTGATCTCTTCTTTTTGTCTTTTGCTGCACTTGACCAAAATCCTACATATTTCCTATTTACCATCTGTATTAAGAATCTCCCTTTTCTTTTTGTAAGATTTGTTTCTGTAATACCTAGTATTGTGATTTTTTCTTCTTTTGCTTAGTTTAGCAGATTATCAAGTTTCTATCCTTTAGTTTTAAGTTTATTAACATTATAATATACTATTTTAATCTTCTTTTTTCTTTTTTTTTATCTTTCTTTTAGTTATTCTTATATTATATTTGCTGTTTTTTCTTTTTCTTTTTCTTTTCTTCTTCTATTTTTTTCTTCTTTTAGATGAGAATGTGTTTTTCCTTTTCTGTTTTTGAAACTTCTTCTTTTGTCTTGTAAGAACTCTTCTATCTTCTCATTCATATTTATAAATTTAACTAAGGTGCCTTTAGGAACAATTGGCTATGTTTTTTCCTATTAAGTCATTTACTTTCTCTAATTTTTCTAATATTTTTATGATTTAGTCTAGCATATCTTCTATATGTGTGTTCTTTTCTTGCTGATACATCTTATCTTTTTTTTCTCTTTTTTCTTGGCTTTTTTCTTTTTTATTATTTATATTTCTATATCTTATTTGGTTTTTAATATTATGTTTTAGGCTGTTACTTCCTTTTTTTATTGTTTGAACTTTTGGTTTTAGGTCTCTACAATCATCTTTTCTGTTTATATATGTTCTGTTTCATTGATTTCTTTCTCTACTTTTATCTTCTTTTATATTAAAAATTTGACTTAATCTATTCCAGTTTCTTCCTTTTCTATCTTTAAAATTTTCTCTTCTTTTTGACTCTTTTTTCCTTTCATTAATCTAGTATACTTGAAAATTGTTGTACATGATTGGTTTTGATTGTACTATCTTTATATCTTTCTTTATTGCAAATATAATTAATACTGTTCTTCTTTGGTTCCTATTTCAGTTTGGTGAGATGTATATTGACTTTGCTTCTTTATTTCTCAAGCATCATAATAATAAGACTTCTGAAACATTTTCAGATAGTTCTGTTAGTTTGACTATATGTTTTCTTTATCCTTCTCTTGCTTTATGGTCTTCTCTTTCTCTTGTCACTCTTACTAACTTATTATTGTTTATTGGCAATGATTATAGAATATCTTCTTCTTCTATGCTTTGTGTTTGTATTACTACTAAAGCTTTGTATTTAAATCTTTTGATGCATATTATCTGCATATTTTTGATTCTTCTGCAAATATATTCTACTTCTCTTTTGTTTATATTAACTAGTAGGTCTCATATTGTTAGATAAGTTATATTGCTGATAAGTCTTTCTTCTTCTTTATATTTATTATTGTTTGATTCTTCTTTGTTAATACCTTCTTTAACCTTCTCTTTTCTAAAACTTAGTATTGTTTTCTTTTATCTTGTTGTTCTTTCTCATATTCTTTGATTTTTCTTTCTTTTTTTTCTTTATCTTCTGGTATCATCTTGTATCAATCATTCTTTTTTCTGCTAATTCTTTGTATAGCTTCATCTCTGTTATACTTATAGTTAAAGATTACTTCTATCTAAAGATTTCCTTTTTTGAAAACTTCATTAATGTCTTTTATATATGTATTATTCTTTAGAGACCACCTAATAAACTTTATATACTCTTTTTCTGTTTTTCCAAGAACATTATATGCTGTTATATTGGTGATTAGACTGTTGTTTTAATTACAATTTCTTCTGCTTGGTGCCTATATACTTTGTTCCAATATTATTCCTATAATGTCAATTTTTTTCTTTGTTTCTTGTTTTCTTCTTTTTTGTCTTTTTTTTTCTTCTTTTAGTGTATTTTGTCTTGACTATTTGCTATTTATTTTTATATCTTCTTGTTTGATTATCTTTTCTTATTCTTTGACTTCTTGTTTCTGAATAGAGTGTCTCAATAGAACTTTGTTATTAATTTCTGTACTTACCTCTATTCTTTTTTCTTTTTGCATTATATTAGCTTCCTTTTGTTATCTTTTTATATTTTCAAGTTTTTTTTCTGCAGTTCTCTTATTTTCTTGTTTCTGTTCAATGCTTTCTTTTTGATTTGTCTTTCCTATTTTTTGTTATTCTTTATTATAATCATGTTGAATTTATTTCTTTTCTACATCTTGATTTTTTATAATTATGTTTAGCTTTTTTTCAGATTGTTCCTCTTCAGCCCTTCTTGAGATCTCCTGTATGAGTTTCATAATCATATTGGACTTCCCAGCATAACCATTAAAAAAACCCAGACATGTCATCTTTGTGGCTTATATTGCTGATTGATATATTCAAAATTACTTATCAGCTACTACTACAAAGTAATTGTTATTGTTATTGTTTTTTTTATGCTTAATGCAATTGATGGTTACATATAAAAAATTACATATTCAGGGTTTTTTTGTGGTTACATTGTAGTAGCTCATCATACTGCATGATTAAATATGCACATAGATCTGATTAATACTTGGATGGATAGAAAAGTTTTGTCACAAACCTAGGACTGGTCATTTGACTGGTTATATGACCAGTCTAATAACTATGGTCAGTCAGTTATGAGTCAATGACCACCAATAACTGATCGATAACTGACCGGACCCACCCCTAACCAGGAACGGAGTTTCATGAAAGTGAAACGAAGAGCATGGTTTACAGCCAAACTCTTGGTTGTCATGATCGTAGATCTTTTCTTTTGCGAGGGTTTTCAGGTTTGCTCTGAATTGTGCACTTATTTTTCAGTCTACTTATTTTTTTAGCCTGCTTTAATATACAACAAAGCACAATTAGCGAGTACCATATATATACCAGGAACGAATGTAATGAGTGTATGGATTATATGCTGTTTGAGATTTATCCGCAAAATCTTAAGCTTGATTGGTCCGCATGATTTATTCATCAAATTTTGGTTATTTTTCACACATGAATTCATTACGCATATAGATCAACGGAAATACATGTGAATTCGGATATGTAATTACAGAGTATAATTTGAATACAAAAAAATGTAAACATAAGCGATGTCATAGTTGCGATAACTAAAGCAAGAATTTTAGACACAAAATTGGTAACCTGGTGCAAATTAATTTGCGTATTTACCTAATATTTGGCATTTTCTATTTTTTTTTTCGTAGGAGTTGATGGAATGATAATCGCTGATCATCAAAGACAATAGTAAAATAATTTTCGGATAACCAGATAACCTGATAAATTATTACATGATGCATTGCAAACTTTTGTTTGATTAGCTATATTTGCTTTTGTTCCTGGTTTTAGCACGACTATGTTTCGCAGCTACCTTATTGGTGAAATATACTGTTTACAAGATGACAATACTAATCGATGGAAATTAACTGTGTATTAGAAATATAGTTGGTTAAGATAATAAATACCGGATGTTGTTTAGTCAAAATACAGATTATGAAGTATTATTATGCTTCTAATATATTTAAAAGATAGAATTATTAATTAAATGCATGTATAAAGCAAACTTCACTGCATAGTTGAACAAACTATAAATCGTTTACCGTATTGTTTAATTAATCATGTAATTTGATTGGACAATAATCTAATCACATGATATCCGGATACAACCCCCGTTATCCTGTTATTTCAACAGGCGGTTATTAGATTTTATTAAAGGGTATACCCTTTCGGGTGAAGAGTTAACCGGGTACGACCACTATCGCTATGTGATGGTACCTCATAGATAGAAGTTTGTCTGATTGGCTAATAAATTTGATTTTACATTATTTATACAGTTTAGAGTACTTTTAAAAAAACGAAAACTAATCATAATGAAATAAAAAAATCTGTATAGAAGGTTTTTTTAAAGCTGTAGGACTTCATAGCCAAAAATAAGATTTAATTCTCGTCCGTTTAAAAAAGGTAGTATAGTAATAACTTCTCAAAACCTGATAAAACCAACATATTACTAAGCTAATTTTTTTAAACAAATGAGAATTAGATCTTAATTTTGACTATGGAGTCCTACAGCTCTAATGAAACCTTTATATATATATATATATATTTTACTTTACTATGGTCGGTTATTAAATTAAATTTATTAGCCAATCAGACGAACTTCTGTCTATGAAATGGTACCCTAATGCAGGGACGTGTGGAACTTGCGATTTAAGGTGTTTCTAAGGAATTTACACTTATAAAATCTTTAAGTTTCTATTCCTTAAAATTGCAGCAAATCACAAAATCCACACGTCCCTGCCCTAATGGTACCCTTATATGAAAATCGACATCCGACCTCAAAATTTCCGATCAGGAACCTATCCGGAACCAATAAAATCTCAGACTTGTGTAACAAAAACAAACAACACATATCTGCTTACATAAGGTGTAATACAATTTTTTACAATCATAAATCAAAACAACATTTTCTAATTTTTTTTTTCGTTTAAAGTATTTTCAATTTGAAATATACTATTTTTTTAAAAATCCAATTTGAGTAAACAAGTGGAAGGCACTAAATGTTACAGAAACAAGCAGGTAATTATATTTTTTAACATAGACCCTTAGATTGGTTTTTGCGGGAATCCTTTGCGTTGGCGTTTGCGCAGGGATTGCTCTTGGTCAACTATGCTAGCTAGTTGATTTTACAACGGCGGCAAAATTAGTTTAAGGAGTTTCTTACCGATAAGGTCTACTAGCTCTTAAGGAGGAGTTAGTTATGTCTGCCTGTCGTTGGAGAAACCTTGTCTTCGAAAAATATTATTATTAATTTATCTTTGTTTTTAATGATTGACATTTTAATAATAATATTCCGGAGTATTATTGTTAAAAGAATCAATAAAACGCTCTATTATCAACAAGTTAACTTACACAATTTAATTTATACATATGCATATTAGAATGCAACCAACAGTGAAACGTTTAGCAACAACACATCTACACCTTCTATATCGATAAATCAAAGTGGTCCATATAATGAGCCTTTGAAGTTTACAGATCTTGTTTAATTGTAAGTTAGATTTCAATAAACAAATTTGCAAAGGAATTCTTTACACCTGGATGCGATCCAATGATAGTTGTTATTATGTAACTATGGTTTAAGCCTATATTTATATATATATAAATTGCTTACAGACATCATTTTGTCCTAACAACTAAGGATAGAAATAGCTTAAATTTAATCCAGCTTGAGCTGGCTTTTGAGCCAAGCTATTCAAGTCACTTGAGCCGGCTTAGAGCCAAATTAAACTATCCAGTATCATTAACAAACACTAATAAAATTTTCATAATTATTTAGTAATTGACAAAAATTGAAAGAAAGTAAGTTACGTTGATGATTATCATCATTTGGAGGTCTAAAAAGAGCAACATCTTTTTGATTATCGGGTGTAATCTAAAAGAACATAAATTGCATTAATGCCCACCATTATTTGAAGGTCTAAAAAAAGCATCTTTCTGATATCGGCTATGATCTGGAAGAACACTACTGATTATGATAAGAAGAACGTAAATTACACTAATGTTTGTCGTCATTTGAAGGTCTAAAAAAGCATTTATGTAACATTTGTTTAGAACTTTGGTATTCATTAAAACTAATTTTAAAAAGAGATTTAGAACGTTGTACTATATACATGTTTTTGTAAAGGAATTTAAATTAATGTTTTCGTGATTTGTATAAAAACTACAAGTTTTGATGTCAAATATCTTCAAATATACTCATATTTATGTTTATTATTACATATTTTATCAAGTTATTACATTTTTAAACAGCTTTCTGTGACTTTACCACCAATTGATTAATTGGTTTAAATAGTTGCAATTAATTGCTCTCACAATCAATTATTCGGTAGACCTGATTATAAAGATAAATTTGATTAATAAATAATAATCTTAATCAGTTTTAAAGTGAACGGTAAACGTGAATTAAATTGTTCAAATGATATTGAATTAATTCTTGTTATTTAATGAATATCAGTAAATACGGGGTATTCTATAGAATAATAGTAAACACGTGGCCTTTGGCCATGTGATTTTACTATTATTCTATAGAATACCCCGTATCCACAGATATTCATTAAATAACTAAATTATTTCATGGGTACGACGTAAGAACTCATGCAACACGTTATCGAATTAAACTTTTTTTTCTTTTCAAGAGCAGAACACTAACTATTACATAAAAAAAAATAAAAAAGCAGAAAGCAATTATCATTAGGACATTTGTCACAACCATTATGTGAACAATTGCCAGGACCGTTACCTGAACCATTTTGCATAAAACATTGGAATCACAAAAAAGATCATTACTACGATACTAAATATTTCATTAAGTCAATCAAATGATAAATAAACTATAATTATTAAATAATGTTCTCTAAATAATAAAAATTATTTTTATGATTAAAAAGAGAAATTAAGTTTCTAAAAAATAACTAGTTCTTACCAATTAACAAATTTAAAAATTCTTCTCAACATGCGACAATTTAAAAGACTGAAACTTAATAAAGCTCTTTCTAGCACATGACAATTTAAATGACCTAAATAAAGTTTTTCCTAGTACATGACAATTTAAAACCCAAAACCTAATAAAGTTCTTTCTAGCACATGACAATTTAAAGAACCTAAATAAAGCTCTTCCTAGCATACGACAATTTAAAAGACTGAAATCTAATAAAGTTCTTTCTAGCATGTAACTTTTTAAAGACTGAAAGCTAAATAAATTCTTTCTAGTACACAATGATTTGAAGCACATAACACGATAATTTATAACAAGGTTATTCACATCGGTTTATATGAATCCTATAATTTTCATATAGACTAATGAAATAACCTTGCCAAAAAAACATGGATTGTTACATGGTACCAATGGAATAATTAAGTATACAAAATCTACATGTTACAATCTTGATTATCTAAATTTAAAATTTCAATGTTCATAAACCTGTTATAATAAACTTTCGATCATGAACCAAATTAACATAAATAAATAATTAAAATAAAGTCATAAAAGGTTGTAAAGTTCTAAAAGTATACTTGTGAGTTAAATAACAAAAAGAACTAGTACCAAATACAGCTTACCTTTGTCAGAATAAACTCTTGAAATAATATAATTAATTATATAATATTTTCGAGTTTAGCATTCTGAGCCTATAGGTGTAGTGGAAATTTCACTATAGCATGAATATGTTGTTTTCTTGTATTTCTAAAGATGAATCACCTTTATTTTTTGTTGGCATATAAATAATAGCATATGTGTACAGTTAACTTTCATATAATGAACTAACAGTTCTTATAATAAAAATTTTTATGTACTTTATGGAAGTAGTTTACTATTTCTGATATTGGGTTTTAATAAATGTTTTTTATATACAGTTATCTCACTAATCTAAATTATGCATAATTTTTAAACTTATTAATTTGAAATAAAAATTTATAATGTTAATAATTTATTATTTATTTATATTAGATCATAAATAAAACATTTTAATATACTTTATTATTGATATTTTGAATATTAGCTAAACTATTAAAAGGAATGTATTTGATTCATTATAATAAGATGTAGTTTTAAGTTAAAATTCCTTAATGCACTTGTCAATATTCTTATTTATACTTGTCTATTTTTGCATTATTTTTTAATAATTGCATCAAACATAAAATGTATTATATCACTTTTTTTTTTTTTTGGTGTTAAGGTGAGGCCTTGCTTATATCTTTATTAGTAATTTTAGTTGTACATATTAATATACTATATATTAAAGATATACTAAGATTGTAAAATACAAAATAAAAACTACATGCAAGAATTAAAGCTCAGACAACATTATCTGTAACCTAAACTGGTATTATATCACTTGCAATTTGCATATGTTCTATATTCATAATCTTATTTATATCTAAATTTATTAAATACTAACATATACATATTTGTAACTATATTTTAAGTTAATTTTATAAGTACTTATATCTTTTAATTAACTTAATTAACTTATTTGTTTCATTATTTTATTTTATTTTTAATGTTAAAATTTCTGCTTTTGGAGATCAATGTTTTTATTTAAGTATTTGAACACAGTTGCCTTCAAAAGCTTCTATATATAGAAGGTTACAACTAGCCATACATGCACTTTTGGTGTCTAATTTAAGTAGTTCATCTATATATTACTATACAGATTTTACACTAGGTGTCATACCTGCAAGTTAATTATAAATTTTATCTATTTAAACCCTTTGCATATATAGTCTGACTTGTAATTACAGGGACATCTTTCAAACTATATCTATCCAAAGTACTTGATGCTTTTAAGATCTTTAGAACTAATTTATTCTTAACAAGAAACTTACTAGAACCTTCTGTATCTTATACACAGCTAATCTAATTTTATGTAACATGCTATAGTTACCTAATACTTGCAATTACAGAGTTATCTGTTTAACCACTAAGTTATACTATTTTTATATTTGTAAAGTTTACTAAAACTCCAGTATCTATTATTATAATATCTTCTTTATTATTTTTTACTAATTACTGCTCAGGATCAACAGAACTCCTCTGATTTCCAATTCAAATAGTCTAGTATGATATATATATGTATTTTTTTTCTTTAGTAATTTTGGTAATACAGTTGATCATATGTTCCTTTATATATTTTATTATCCAGTTTATTTGCCTATCTCTTTGGAGATGTTTTATAGACTTCTATTAGTCTGACTATATTATCAAAAGTTCATGCTACCTCTTTACTTAGAAATTTCTAAATGGACTTTTGACTCTTTAGTTCCTTAGTTTATTATGCTAATAGTCTTATCATAGATTTGTACTGAAGTCTTATGAAACATCAATTATTAACATTCCTTTATATACATGTAACATTACAGTTTACATAAATATCCTAAGCTTCTATTCAAGATAGTATAACTTAAGATTACAGATACACAAATCCAACTGATTATTAAGAAACAGTTTGTCATAACATATATTAATTTTCAAATTTTGTCATAGATAGGATTTGAACTTTAGACCTGCTACTTGGAGGATGACAACCTAATCATTACACTAGAATCATCATTCTTTATTTATTCTATATTAAATTTATTTATAATAATATATTTATATACAATTTAAGCATATAGATTAAATAAACTACATATTTGATCTGATGTTTAATCTAATATCTAATATAATAAAATAATATAAACTTATTATATTTGCTTTTATTCCTACTTTTTAGCATGACTGCATTACACAAATATCTTATAATAGAAACTTTTGAAAATTAAATACTATTTATATTAACTTATATAATAAAAAGTAAAATATAAAAACATCTATAAATTTTATATTTAATAGATTTAAAATATTTTGCTACATAGCAACTCACAATGCTGATAGTATCAACTGTGAACTAGTTTATAATAAACTTTAAAAACAATTGTAAACTAGTTTATAATAAACTTTAAAAACAATTGTGAACTAGTTTACAATTGACTTTAAAAATATTAGTATCAACTATATAATCAGTTTAATAAATAATTATAAGCTAGTTCACTATGTAACAAGTTTGAACTTGTCATTCTGTAAACCAATTTACTATATGACAAATTTGAACTTGTTATACAGTGAATTAATTTACAAAATAATAAATTTAAATTTATTATATAATGAATTAGTTTATAGCTATTTATCAGATAATTATATAATATTTTCAGAGTTAATTATAAACTAGTTTATGATTATTTAATTATAGATTCTAAATTCTGTTTAATAAAAAAATTAACAGAAAAATATTAGAATATATTATATTAAAATTTTGTATACTGTTTTATATACAATAATAGTAATATATTAGATTCAAGTTAGTTTGCAAACTTTGAATCAAAATTAAAATTATTAATTATATAAAACAAATTAAGCAAAACAATTTTATAAAATAAATTTTTTTTTTTAAATATTAAAGTGAGTACTTGCAACCCAGGATTTTATTAATAGTATATTTGGCTAATAGTTGCATTACAACTACAGAGGGCAACCATGAAGAGAGTGTACAACTAGCTACTCATACAACTTTAGTTATTGTTTAATTTAAGTAGTCTGCCCGAAGGTTTTACACTAGCTGCCATATCTGAAACCCACTTGTAGGTTCCTTATTTAACTACTCTGTTTCTATATCCACCCACCTACCTCTGCCTACCAATGACCCTGACTGATATTGATGAAAATATGCTATGGCCACTAAGTCTTTAAAGCAGTTCACTCATATGGGGAACCTTTGACCTTGTACTAAACCTTCCAGAATTTCTGTATTCTATTCTTACAGCTAACCTGGTATCACTATGGCCAAGACCAACACTGGCAGTCAGAGCATATCATTAAACTGCTATGCCCTTGTAAAGTTCACCCTAACCTCAGTACTAACTTTACAACATATTATTACTACTTTGGTATTCAATTCAAGTTCCACTAAGCTGCTATTCAAGATAGTCTGAAAAGGTAAGGCGAGACCATACTTCTGATTTACATGTTTGCCAGCATGTAATCTTTTTCTCTGAAATGGATCCTGGTGGTCTGGTTGGTTTCATTTGGCCCCTCCTCAAAGATCAGCTCTTTGCCTAGTTTCACAAATTCTAGCTTCATTTCATAAATTTAGTCTTTATAGTAGCACTGTCAAAGGCTTGGGTTACCTTTCTACTTAGGTCTTTCAAGTAGGCTTTTATCTTTCTATCTGGTTCTTATAATTTACATGATTTAAAAACTTATCTTGGGTTTATACTGCCTGATACCAGTTTGTGTTCCTTCATACAATATTGCATGAATGCTTAGACTTTTCAGTTATGCTAGTATGATATAGGTTACAGGTGTCTTATCTTAACCAATTCTGGAAAACAGTTAACTATAATACAGAAAGAATTGCAAATTTTCACTGTCACTAGAATTTGAACTCTAGACCTGCAACTTGGAGGTTGACAACCTATTTACTTTACTAAGTTACCACATCTTCATATTAGAAATTTATAAATTATTTGATATAACAAATCAAATATCTTTCTTGATATAAATTTTTTTATTATTGTAATATTTTGATAATATTTAAAGTAAACTAAAAAAATGAAACTATAATCATCAGAGATGTGGTGACCTAGTGAAGTGGACAGGTTGTCAACCTCCAAGTAGCAGGTCCAGAGTTCAAATTTCAGTATCAACAGAAAATTTAAAAATTCTCTTTGTATTATGATCAACTGTCTCTCATAATTGGTTGAGATAAGACACTTGTTACCTATGTTACACTAGCATAACTGGCAGATCACATGGTATTTGTGTAATAGTCACATGATATTGTTTTTTAGGACAAGGTCTGTGATTATATGAAGGAATGCAAATCAGTACCAGGCAGTACAAACTTACAATAAGTCCTCATAGTTATATTAATCATAGAAACTGAATAAAAAAAGACAGAAGCTCAATTGAAAGACTTGAATAAAGAAGTAACCTGAACTTTCAATAGTGCTACTGTAAAGACTAGACCTATAAAACAGAGCTAGAACTTATAAAACTAGGCAAATATGCTAGTCTTTAAGAAGGAATCAGATAAACCAATGAGGCTGCTATAATTTTCAGATTTCAGAAGAAAAGGTTATATGGCAGCAAACATGTAAACCAAAGGGTTTATGGTTATGACCTGCCTTTCTGGCTTATCTGAGTTGGCAGCTTGGTAGAACTTGAATTGAATATCAAAGTAGTAAAAATATATTGTAAAGTTAGTACTAGGGTTGGGGTGAACTCTACAAGAACATAGTAGTTTAATGGTATACCCTAATTGCCAGTATTGGTTTTGGTTATAGTGATACTGGATCAGCTATAAAAATGTAATACAGAAGATTCTGAAAGGTTTAGTACAAGGTCAAAGATTCTCTATATGAGTAAACTGCTTTAAAAACTTAGTGACTATGGTATATTTTTATTGGCATTGGCCAGAGTCATTGGTAGACAGAAGTAAGTAGGTGGATATAGAAACTAGAATAGTTAAATAGAGAACCTACAAGCAGGTTCTAGGTATAGCAGCTAGTATAGAACCTTCAGGCAGACTACTTAAATTAGATAATAA
>CAJVQA010007203.1:0-14060 GCA_910591915.1 Cetraspora pellucida | reverse complement strand
TGGTAGCCCAAGAGGATTGTAAAGTATAACCAGGTATTTGTTTATATATATATGAGATAAGTGAATTATAGTATATGTGCCATAATAGAAAAGTAATGGTTTCACCTTGGTCAATACTATTGTGAACAGGATAAGAGAGAGTAAGGCCAAGATTAGTAATGACTTGATTGTGACGGTCAGTTAAGAGATCAGAGAGGATATTAATAATAGAAGAAGAAAGTGCCAGACAAGAAAGTGAATGTTTAAAAAGAGTATAGTTAACAGAGTCATATGCTTTACTCATATCCTGTAAAAGTAGCCAATGTCCTTGTGGTTACAAGTAGCATCTTCAATAAGATTATTAAGAATATGAATAGGGATTGAAGTACTATTGTTAGGAAGTGCAACATAATTAAAAGATAAGAAAATAGGATTAGAAAAGAATATAGTGCTTAGTCTATTTGTCAGAATTTTGGTATATAGTTTGCGAATAAGACTAATAGGTTAAGTAAGATTGAGATCATTATCAAAGGAATTACATTTAGGAATAGGGTAAATTCTGCTATATTTCCATTGCTTGGAAATTCTATTTTCAAGAAGACAATGATTAAAGAGACTAGTAATAGCAGAAGTGTATTTAGAGCTAATGTGTTTAAGCATTTCATAACTAATGCCTGTAGGACCATAGACTTTGTTGTTAGAAAGCTGAGAGAGAGTTTGAAAAAGTTCTTCATTAGTAATTGGAAAGTTAAAAGATTGGTACCAGGTTGGATTGATATGAGGTAGTGGGAGATAATGTTGTTGCCAAAAATTATTAAAAAGAGTTTTATTAATAGGTCTGAGTGCAGTCCAGTCATGAAAATATGATTGAACATGCTGTTTAATGAGTAATGGGTCAGTTATGAGCTCATTGGACAATTTTATATTAGAGTAATGAACAGATTAATGATAGCAATTAAGGATGCTATTAATAGCTTGTGTGGGATGTGATATAAGAGTAATACATCTTTTGTCAGTAGCTTTGTTGATTTATTATCAAAATAAGAGAGGGTTTCAAGATGATAAGTATGAAAAAGTTGTTTTCAGGTAGAGTAAGCATGTTGAAGCCATGGTTGGGTACAGGATGAGTTGGAGGAGTTAAGTAGTTGAAGGTCACATTGTGACTGTTTGTTAATTTGGGAGATATTTTGATTAATGTTAGAGATGTCAGAATTTTGGGTGAGTTTTTTAACAAGTTTAATAATGTGACCAAGTTTTTTAAGAGATAAATGTAATAGGGTACTGTGAGGTGAGTATTGATGATTGTAGCTATGTTTGTGAGAGACTTTACTAGGGATGGTGTGAGTATCAGAGTAGATAATAGAGTATTGAATTTTGTACCAAATTGTTTTAATGCTTTTATCAGTTTCATTGTTAATAAGAGTTTTGTGCAGTAGGAGTTGTTGTAATAGAGTGTCTGCAAAAGATTTCCAGTCCTCTGCAGACATTACTTTATAGTTAAAAATGCAGCAACTGATACCAGTATGTTTACGAAAAATTTGCTATAGGCAGTGGGAATGTCCATGTGGAGGTAAGAATTAAATGGTTGCTAGAGGTTAAGATTTGGCTGTTATCAAAACTGTAAGAGAGAAGAAATTGTATATTGAATTGGTCAGTCCAAATATAGTCAATATGACTATTGCTAGTATTGTTAAACCAAGTAGAATATTTGTTGTTAAGGTAGGCTCCAATATCATACATATTGCTGTTATTAAGGAAATTAATAAGTTTATATTTAGATGAGAAGCTATATGTATTGTCTTATATGTTAAAATCACCAAGAATAATAGGGTGAATGTGAAGTTGAAAGGCTTTTTGGATCCAGTTAATAACAGTATTTTGAGTTTGGTTATGAGTATTGATATCAGTTAATGACAGATAAACTGAGATAATGTAGAGCTTGATATTATTTCAAAAGAAAATATCAAGTACTATAGTACCTTTAGGATGAGTATGAATACTATAGATGTGAGGTTTAAGATTGTTGCAGATCATAATGGCAGTGCCTTCAATAAAAGTAGAGGAGTTAGACCAATAATAGGTAAAAAAGTTATTATTACAAAAGAAGAGGTTAGTTTGTTAGAGATTTTAGTTTCTGTAATGCTTGCAATCGATATGTTGTAGTTAAGGCAGTAGTCTTGTCATGTCTCTCTTTTAGTAGGTTCATTGAAACCTCTAACATTGTGTATAGCAATAGTTAAGTTAATATGATGTGAAGTTGGATTAGATAAAGATGAAGAAGAATTACAGTTAAGGCTTGGAGAATAGTTATCAAAAAATATGTCAGATGGGATAAAAATAGGATTGAAGAAGTTAGATCTAAGAGGATGATTATAGAATATAGGAAGAAGATATGGGATAATAACAGTATAATCTGATAAAAGAGTGTCATTAGGAAGATATATGTGGGTTTCATTATAAGATGAGTTAACAAAAAATGTAATACTAGATACAGTTTTGTTGTTGTTATATTTGTTAATATATTAAATTAGGGTTTGAATAGTTTGATCATGAGAGAGAAGTAGTAAATGATAATAAAGAAGGAATTTGTTAAAGCATATATAAAAATCATAGAAGATTAAAGATGTTGTAAATGATCTTTTAAAATTGTCTTTTATAGGATCGATCACTGTATGCTCAGCTCTTACAGCTGTGCAAGGTACTATAGTCTGCCCTGTATGTTGGGTCTGACCATTATTATCCTGGCCTTCCATATAAATAGGCTTGTTCACCTGCCTACTTATATCATTCTCCTTATTAATTACAATAGTTGTATTATTTAATAAGGTGGTGGCTGCTTCAATGTGCATTGTAGAAGACAAGGAACTTAAAAAGAAGATTGTAGAAAGAGTGAATCAAGGATAGAGATAGGTTGGAAGTTGAGATAGAATTTTTTTGCTAAAAGTTTCTCAGCTGCAGGATAAGCAGTATCATTGAAGTATTTAACAATTTGTAAATAGGTTGATTTTTGGTTTTTTATTACATCAAAGTAGGTAATAATTTGGGCAAGAAATTTAGTGTCAATAATGTTTTTGGTTAATAAATTGATTGCCTCAACTTTGGAAAAAGACTGTATATTGTGATTTTTTGTGCAGTCTGGTAATATAGAGAGAGGTAGCAGTAAAAGTAATAGTTGCGACATTTAGGATTTGTTTTGACTTTGTTTTGATTATAAACAAAATCTTCAGCTTGATCTTCTAGTTTATCGAGAGCTTTGGTAGAAATGGATTGGTCAAGTGATGCAGCGTATTCTTTGTTTTTGTGAAATAGTGTAGTGTTAAAGATTAGATGAATCCATATTTCATTATCTTGGAAAGTAAATATTAGATGAGATTTGCTTAATATGTCATTAAAGAGTTTGGTACTATTATGGAATTTTTTATTATTAAGATATTAACATAATTTGTTGTTACAAGTGAGACAATGAAAATTTGCAACACGAGATGCTTTCTTACATCTTTCATGAAGTGAATTGGGTTTCTGAAATATGTAAAATTCAGAAGAGTGCTTGGAGAGTTGAAGAATAAAGTACTGACGGAATTGGATTCAAAGTGAAGTTTTGACTTTTCTTTGTCAATAATAGAGTAAAATTGTTGACTATAAGAAGGATAATAGGTTTCAAACAAGGAATTAAAATGATCATGTGAGTTTTTTAAAAATGGAATGCAAAATCTTTCAAAAAATAGTGTTTTAGGAATATTAAAAAGAAGCTTGATATTGAATCTAGCATCTGATTGAATAATAAGATATTTATGTTTAAGATCAGTAGTTTGAATGAAAGATTGAATTTTGAATCTTTTGGGTCTAAGTTTTAAATCTTCAGCAAATTTTTGGTAATTAATTGATTGGTAGTTGTTGGATAAAAAGAGGTAAAGTCATGCAAGATTGAGGCAGAGTTGAAGGTGATTATAAGCAGTATATGAAGGGATGGTGACTGGTGAGGCAAAGATTTCAAGGTAATTAAGTTTTGTAAAAAGAACAGTTGTGAATTTAAGAAGTAGATTTTTTAGTGTAAATTAAAAGAGATCAAAGAGAATAGTAGCACTTTTGTCAATATTAGGATTGCTACTATAAATAAGGTCAGTTAAGAATTCTGGCCATTGTCTAGCCATAATATGAATAATATAATAAAATGAGGCTTTGAGTGCAGGTTGAGTAGGGGTGACAGGTTTAATTTCTTTATCAGGATAAAAATTATAAAAAAATTTTTTAAGAAAAATGAAGAGTTGAAGAAAAAATGTAGTTTGTAATTTTTTATTGGATTGCATTTCTTCAGTAATTGGAAAATTTGCAAGTCAGTCATATGTAGGATAAGATTTTGATTTGGCAACATTAGAGTAGGTTTGAAGAGAGGGTTTGTTAGGAGTACTGTTGGGTAAGTTAGTATTATTAGAGTTATTTAGATTTAAATTAGTATTATCAGAAATGTTAGTAATTGGAGATTGATTAGAGATAGGGTTAGTATTGGTAGTTGTAACAAAAAAGGAGTCAATAAGGTCAGAAGAGGTAGAGCTTTGATGAAAAGAGGTAGTAAGGAGTTGGTAATATGAGAGAATTTGTGTAGGATGTTTTGGAAGGTTTGAGTAAGGTTTTTCTTGGTTTGGGATGAGCTAGCTTCATGTTGAGATGAGGCAGTCATACAGGTAAGGTGATAAACTTTATTATTTTTAGTGACATATTTTTTATTTGGATAATGATGATTATTTCTCTTGGTACAGCCAATTGGAAGAGAACATTTAGGGTAGATATGATAATGTATATCAGGAGTAGAAGATGGAGAAATATTGTCAGTTGAAGAGGAAAGATTAGTTAGAACTTGTTAGGCTGGTTTGTTGAGGTTCTTTTTTGTATTACTGTTAATATGTACTGTAGTGAATTCAATAGCTTGAATATAATTAGTGTTAGTAGTTAAGATGAATTTGGTATAGTATTTGCCACAAAGGTAAGTAATCATAGAAGTAGAAGTAGGAACTTGAAAAAAGTGAGTAATTTTGTTAGATCTGAGGTTTTTAGTTAAACCAGAGGTTGGTTTGACTTTAGAAGAAATTGGATGAGCGTTGTTACCATTTTCTTCTTCATAAAGGGCAATTCCAAAACTGTTAGAATAGTTTTGGTAGAAGTAATCAAGATTTGCAATATCAGGATCTTGGTTGATTATTGTAGATATTTTTGAAGTTTGTAATAAATTAAATGAATATTATATTAGAAACTTAGAAAAATTTCTAATAGTTAAATAATAATTTTATAAGAGTGACAGATAGAAACAAGGGTTGTATGATTGAGGTATTACAGATATAATACTGATGTGTAACTAGAGTAATTGGGATCACAAAGATGATTCAGGTACTGGTACAAATAAGGTTTGTAATACAAATTGTTGTGTACAATTAATAAAAACCAAATAAGGAAATAGCTGATTGTGTTAAATAAATTTCTATAAATGGATAGAGCACAGGATTTTGGTGTAAATTAATAAAGTATAATTTAGAAAATGATGATATAGTTACACAAAACTGTGTAAGAGAAAAAGGGAATAGAGTAAGGACAAAAGGTAGAAAAAAGTTTTTACAAGAGAGTAAAAGATAAATTTACTGTATCTTAGCTGATATTGGGTCAAAATTCTTTTTTTAGGTCTTGTTTTGACCAGGCAAGTGTGTGCTACAACTTTAATTAAAGATATAAAATAAGTTATTGCAGAGAAACTGCAAAAGGATTAAATTTTTAAAACTGGAGGCCAAAGGCTGTTAGTACAGTTTTTTTTGTGAGTTTAAGAGATAAATTTATAATATTTTCAGGATATATGTAAATTTGATAAGCTAAACAAGTTTACTTAAGATGCCAGAAGAGATTGTTTTAGTAAATAAAAAGATATAAGTGTTTTTAGATGAATGGTTTTTTTAGTTAATTTTTATGCAATAGATTTGCAAAAAGATATCTTATTCTTCTATGTGTAGGCTTGTTGAAGCCATTGTATTACAGTATTTTGTACTAATAGTCTTAGTTGAGTATTATCACATGGTAAATAAACTGAAATAATTCTGAATTTAAAATCATATTTAAAGGAAATGTCTTCTGTAATAGCATATCCTAAAAAAAAAAATATTTTGTAGATGTGGGTTTTTATAGACTTGTAAATCATAATGGCTGTGCCTGTTTTAGAGTTTTCAGTACATAACCACAAATATATAAAGTGTTTGGATTTTTGTAGTTTAGTAATTGGGTTACTGGTTGCAATTTTGGTTTCTGTTATACTAATAATACTAAGATTATTAGAAAGACAGTAGTTTTCCTATACTTGTTGTTTTAGGTCTTCATTAATTTCTCGAACATTATATATACTAATTGATAAGTGAAGTTGATTATTATAAGACTGTGTTCTAGGTGTGTTGGAGTTTAAGAAGTGGTAGTTGTTATAATTTGGTATTATTTAGTTTGAAGATGTTAGAATAGATAAGTGTTCATATGATTTGTATTGAATAGGATTTATAGCTATGTGATTTGAAATAGTGGGATCTGTGACCTTGATATAAACATATGTTTTTGTTTTTTTATTGTTAACTGAAATTTTAATTGGATCAAGGAAAAGGTTTTTATGTAAATATTTGATAAAGTCATTAAGTATTATAGGAATATTAAAAAGAAGTTTAATACTAAATCTAGCATTAGATTGAATAATAAGATATTTTTGTTAAAGATCAGTAGTTTGTGTAAAATATTCAATTTTGAATCTTTTAGGTCTAAGCTTTAGGTCTTCAGTGAATTTTTGATAATCAATTGATTGGTAATTATTAGATAAGAAGAAATGAAGCTGTACAAGGTTGAGACAAAGTTGGAGATGGTTGTAAGCAGTATATGGAGGAATAATAACTGATGAGACAAATATTTCAAGATAGTTAAGTTTGGTAAAAGGGATAGTTGTAAATTTAAGAATAAGATTTTTAAAAGTAGATTCAAGAAGATTAAAAGGAATAGTAGTATTTTTGTCAATGTTGAGGTTACTATTATAGATGAGATCAGTTAAGAATTTAGGCTGTTACCTAGCTATAATGTAGATAATATAGTAGAATGAAGCTTTAAGTGCAGGTTGAGTAGTGGTAGCTAGCTTGATTTTCTTGTCAGAATAAAAATCATAAAGGAATTTTTTAAGAAAAGTAAAAAATTGGAGAGGGAATAGAGTTTGTAGTTTTTTATTAGGTTGCATTTCTTCAGTAATAGAAAAATTTGCAATCTATTCATATGTAGAATTAGATTTTGACTTGGCAACACTAGAATAGAATTGAGAAAAAGATTTGTTTGAAATATTGTTAAATTGATTAGAGTTATTAGAATTGTTAAAATTTGGGTTAGAGTTATCAAGAATAGCAAGAATTGGAGGTTGATTAGGAACAGGATTGGTGTTAGTAGTTGTAGAAAAGAAAGAATCAATAAGATTAGAAGCAATTTGAGAGTTTTGGTAAAAAGAGACAACAAGAGGATTAGTAGTTTGAGAAGTTTTATTTAAAATATTTTGAAAAGTTTGTATAAGATTTTTTTTGGTCTGAGATAAGCTAGCTTCATATTGAGATAAAGCAGTTATACAAACAAGATAATAAACTTTATTATTCTTTGTAATGTATTTTTCATTAGAGTAGTAATGCTTATTTCTTTTGGTACAACCAATTGGAAAGAACATTTAGAACAGGTATAGTAGTGAATGTCAGGTGTAGGAGATGGAGGGACACTATTAGTTGAAGAAGAGAAATTGGTCATAAGTTGTTGAGTTGGTCTATTTAGATTTTTCTTTAAGTTGCTGTTAACATGAACTGTAGTAAGTTTAGTAGCTTGAATATGGTTAGTATTGGTAGGTGAGGTGAATTTAATGTGATATTTGTCACAAAGACAAGTAATCATAAAAATGAAATAAGGAGCTTGAAAGAAGTGAGTAATTTTGTTAGATCTAAGATTTTTAGTTAAACAAACAGTAGATTTGACTTTAGAAGAGATTGGATGAGCATTGTTGCCACTTTCTTTTTCATAGAGAGCAATTTCAAAACTGTTAGAAAAGTTTTAATAGAAGTAGTCAAGGTCTGCTGTATTTGGCTCTTGGTTAGTTAATGTAGACATTTTTGGGATATGAATAAGTAAATAGATAATATAGTAATAACTTAGAAAATTTTTCTAAGTTTAAAATTGTGATCAAATAATTAATTTGTAAGGGTAGTAATTAAAAACAAAGTTGTATAGTTGAGAAGTTACTGGAATAACACAGGGTGTAACTAGAATGGTTGGGGTCACTGATGTAATTTGGGTACTATATACAAATAAGATTTGTAATACAAACTGTTGTGTATAATTAATAAGAACCAAATATAAAAATAATTAAATTGTGTTGAATGAATTTCTATTTATAGAAAGGTTACAGAAAATTTTTGTATAAATTAATAAAATATGGATTGGAAAATGATAGTATGGTTATACAAAAAATGTGTAAGGAAAAAAGAGGACAGGTAGGAACAAAAATAGAAGAAAGAAAAAGTTTTACAAAAGAGTAAAAGAGAAATTTTGTTGTAATTCAGTCAATATTAGATCATAATTCTTTGTTTAGAGCTTGTTTTGACCAGGTAAATATGTATTACAACTTTAATTAAAAGTAAAAGATATGTTATTACAATAGAAATTGTGAAAAAAATTAATTATTAAAACTGGAACTAAAGGCTGTAAGTACAGTTTTCTCGATGAGTTTAAAAGCTAGAAATATGATATTTGCTGAATATATGTAAAATTTAGAGCTGAACACGTTTACTTAAGACACCAGAACAGGTAGTCTTAATAAAATAAATAGTTATAAGCGTTTTTTGACAAACAGATTTTTTAGTTAATTTTTGTATAATGGATTTGTAGAAAGAGTTTTTTGTTTTTTTTGAACAACAAACTTTTATATTCTAATAAAGTTATGTTTATTTATAATCTTTTTAATTTTCTTTAATTTATACTTAATTATGTTCAAGTAAACTAAGTACTCTTAAGTTTATACTTTTAACTATATTAATTTTACCAAATTCTAATTATTATATTATATACAAATTAATATTTTCTAAAAAATACATTTTTTTAATTTTCATCAAATTTTACTAAACAAATTTATCTTTTTTTGTTAAACAAAAATATTTAGCTTATTAAGATAATTATTTTCAATATAAATTTTATCTTTAACAGACCAAAACTCATTAAGTTATCTATATTTATCTTAAACTCTTATTTAAACTTCCTTCTAAAATTCTATTAGGCAATTTTGAAAAATTTGCTAAGTTGTTCTAGAAATTTTACTTTTTAACAATCTTAAAAATATCCAAACACCCCATCTTTTTTTAAATTTTCTTAAAAAAACCTAGAAATTTACTGATTTCTAAAAAATTTACTAACAATTTTGAAAAATTCAATTTTTTTACTCAATTCTTATCTTTTTTATTTATTCTTTTTTGCTACTTATATTATAAAATACTCTATTTATAAAGGTTAGTTATTTGAAATACTTATATATATATATATATATATATATATATATTAAAATATTAAGGTAAGTACTTGTGACCTAGGATTTTATTAATAATATATTTGGCTAATAGTTATATTACAACCACAGAAGGCAACTATAAAAAAAGTGTACAACTAGCTACTTATACAACTTTAGTTATTGTCTAATTTAAGTAGTTTGTCCAAAGGTTCTATACTGGTTGCCATACTTGAAACTTGCTTGTAGGTTTTTTATTTAATCACTTTAATTTCTGTATCTACTCATCTACTTCTGCCTATCAACAACTCTAGCTAATGTTAGTGAAAATATGCTATGATCACTAAGTCTTTAAAGCAGTTCTTTGGAACCTTTGCTCTTGTACTAAACCTTTCAGAATCTTCTATATCTCATTCTTACAGCTGACCTGATATCATTATGGCTAAGACCAATATTAGCAGTCAGAGCATACTATTAGACTGCTATATTTTTGTAGAGTTCATTTCAACCCTGGTACTAATTTCACAACATATTCCTACTACTTTGGTATTCAATTCAAGTTTCACCAAGTTGCCATTCCAGATAGCCTAAAAAGATAGGCCATAATCATACCTTTGGTTTATATGTTTGCTAACATATACACTTTTTCTTCAAAATTCAGAAATTTTAGCAACCTGATTGGTTTATCTGATCTCTTCTTAAAGACCAGCACATTTGCCTAATTTCATAAGTTTTAGTTCTGTTTCATAGGTCTAGTCTTTACAGTAGCACTATCAAAAGTTTGGATTATCTCTTTACTTAGGTCTTTCAAGTAGGCTTCTGTTTTTCTACCTGGTTTTAGTAATTTATATAGCCTAAGAACTTATTTTGGGTTTACATCACCTGATACTGGTTTGTGTTCCTTTATACAATATTGTACAAGTGCCTAGATCTTTTAGTCATGCTGGTATAATACAGGCTACAGATATCTAATTCTAACTAATTATGAAAAACAGTTAACTGTAATATAGAAAGAATTGCAAATTTTTGTTGTCACTGAAATTTAAGCTTTAGACCTGCCACTTAAGGGTTTGTATATATTTTAGCTAATAAAAATATTTAAATTTTATTAAAGAAATTTTATCAATTTAAATAATTTTTAAAAATATATAAATTTAAAAATAAAAGTATATTAAAAATAGAAGCTAAAACATAGTAATATAGTAAACTAGTAATGTTGTTAACTTCTAAATTGCAGGTTTAGAGTACAAATCTCAGCATCAATAAAAATTTGAAATTCTTTCTGTATTATGGTTAATTATCTTTTGCTATTGTTTAAAATAAGATAACTGTTATCTGTATTATATTAGCATGACTGAAAGGTTATAAACTATTTATACAACAGTTGTATCTTGTATAAAGAAATACAAACTGGTACTGATTTGTATAAATATATGATAAGTTTTAGTGACTATGTAGATCACAGAAACTAGGAAGATAAAAGCCTACTTGAAAAATCTAAATAGAAAGATAGTCTGAACTTTCAACAGAATTACTATAAAGACTAGATCTATAAAATAAAGCTAGAACTTGTGAAGTTAGATAAAAACAAGTTAGTTTTTAAAAAAAAGATATTGTAATCAACCAGGCTATCAGAACTCTAAAATAAATAATAAAATAAAAAGTTATATATCAAAGAATATATAAACTAGAGATATAGTTGTATTTACCTTTATGGACTATCTGAACTAAGAGTTTGGTAAAACTTGAATAGAATATCAAACTTGTAGTAATATATTGTAAAGTTAGTACTAGAGTTGGAGTAAACTTTACAAAGTATAATAGTTTAATGATATATCTTGATTATAGTATTACTAAGTTAGCTATAAAAATAGGAACAGAAAATTCTAGAAAGTTTAGTACAAGATCAAAAGTTTTTTATATAAGTGAACTACTTTAAAAACTTAATAGCCATGGCATATTTTTACTATTATTAACCAGAATCATTAGTAGACATAGATAAATAAATGAATACAGAAACTAGAATGTTTAAATAAGAAACTTACAAGCAGGTTTCAAATATAATAACTAGTGTAGAACTTTTAAATAGGCTATATAAATTAAAAAATAACTAAAGTTGTACAAGTACCTAGTTGTATACTTTTTTTATAATTATCTTCTGTAGTTGTATGCAACTATTAGCTAAATGTACTATTAATAAAATTCTGAATTATAAGTATTTATCTTAATATTTTTTTAAAAAAATAAAAGCTTAGTTTACTCATAAGACTTACTAATCTATTCAAAAGCTTCTAATATATAATTAATAATAAATAAAAATAAAAATAAAAAATAAAAATAAATTATTACAAATCAAAGTTGATCATTAATACACTTATTAATTATATTATTGATAAGCAAAATTTACTATAAGGTAAAGTAAATAATCATAATAATGCTTATCTATTTATATTATATTTGCTAAATTAATTCTAATTAAATTTAATAAACTGATAAACTAAATATAACTAAATTAATTATAGTAATTAGCATGTAATTAAAAATAAACTTAGAAAATAATAAAAAAGAAAAATTATAAAAAATTATAGTATTATTACACTACCTATATTATAAATTATCCAAAAAGTTTTTTATATCTTTTTTTAAACTATTTACAACTTTAAACATAATATTATTATTATTATTATTATTTATAATCTTAAAATAAATTCACAAATTACAACTTAATAAAATCATCTTTTAGACTGGTTTAAAAACTACTTTATCTCAAAAAACTCTTTTTTATCTATACTTATGATATCTGAAATTTAAACCTTAGATTTCTTAAAACTAATTCTCAAAAAATTCTATTTTAGTTCAATTATTAATTTTATAACAATTAATAAATCAGTTATAAAAAGTAATTTTAGCTTATTAATTCAAACTATAGCAATTAAAAAAGCTAAAATTATTAAAAATATAACTTTAAACAAAAACATATATTACTAAAATAGCTGAAATATTCTTCAAAATACTTCTTAGTACAACAAAAAACTAGCTTACCAAATTTAGCTATACTCTTTTTCATAAAACAAATTACAAATAACTTTTTAACTTATATTATTTATTTCTCTTTACTTAATTAAAAAATAATTTCAAATTGCTATAAAGCTTGTCAAATTTTATCTATTTCTATATAACAAATACCAAACTATTGATTATCAAAAATTCTTTTATGACTTATAACTTAAACCTATCTATTTAAAAATCTTTATATATATAAATTATATTTCAAATATTCTGAAAAATAATACTTCTATTTTACAAATTTATAATATCTTCAAATTTTATATTAATATTACTATAAATATTATCCTTTAAGAATTTACTATATTCTATCTTTTTATTTAATTAAATTACAATTTAATACCTGGTTTTAAAATTTTTTATACATTACAAAAAACAATTTAGTAATATTAATAACCAAAAAGTTTACAATAATATCAAATACTAAATAATAATAGAAAATACAAGAAACTAATTCTTCAAAAATCTAAACTACCAACTATTAAATTTATTTAAGACCAAACAAACTATATTATTAAAACAGTAATACATCATATATATATCTGCATCAACCTAAAAAATATAAAATTCTTAATTCAAAAATAACTCATAATATCTACAATCTAACTTCTTATTACTGTGATTCACAAATTAGTAAATCTGTTACTAAACTAATCTAATTTTTATATAATCTATAGTGACTAAATCAAAATAGGCATGCTAAATTTGATTGATAGTTTATCTGAAGGTAAGTATTAGTCTTCTCTTTTAAGTTTTTATCTTTAATCTATTCTTCTATTAACTTTTGTTTTTTCTTAGCTTTTTGTGTCTTTCTTATATATTTTAATCTGAAATTACTTTTTATTAAATCAGAATTGGAACTTTTCAATTATATTAATGGTTTGATTATATGACTTATAGCAAAAAATTGATTTGTGAGTTTAGTAATATATAAATTAATTATATTAGAAATAAGATTAATAATAGTTTATTATTTGCATAAGGTAATACTTTTATTTTTATTAGAAGTTAGGTATTTAGTAGTATGCAATTGTATTTTTATTCAGTTTTGAAAGATTTTTTGTTTCTAAGACAAAAATGACCTATATTTATAATAAATGTTTTATTTATATTAGTTATTACTTTTAAACATAAATGTAATTTCTTTTATATCTTAATTATATTTGATAAAAGTCTAATATCTTATTTATCTTATAAATAACAGAAATAGTATAATTAATAAAGATAACTGAAGTAAGAGAAGTAACAGAACTAACATTTCTATTACTTTTCATATAACTTCAAATCAGATAAAGATTATTGCTTTGATTCAGGCTCTTATAATTCCAAAAAATCAGCCTACACTATTTTAAGGATAGAATACAATGTTAATTATTTTTATATATAATTATTTGCAAATTTTTATTAGTTTTTTTTTTATTTAATTTTTTGAAAAAATATATTAAGTAAATAAATTTTAATCCTTATATAAAAGTTGTAGAGTAGG
>CAJVQA010007202.1:0-14061 GCA_910591915.1 Cetraspora pellucida | reverse complement strand
ACTTGCAGTTAGAGCTAACCATTAAACTGCTATGTCCTTGTAGAGTTTACTTAAACTTTAGCATCTACTTCATAGCATAACCCCAGTACTTTAGTATACTCTTGCCCTTTTACCAGACTTCCAATCCAGATAGCTTATATAGGACTACAACCAGTCTATCAGTATATCAGGTCAGCCCAATATCTTTTTTTTCTGATTCGTTCCGATGGCCTGGTTGGTAGTACCTCTGAGACTCCCAACTTGAAGGTTCTTGCCTGTCTGGCTACTAGAACCAGGTACTAGACCTGGATATCTGTTTCGCCAAGCTAGCCTTTACAGTAGGGCCATCAAAGATCCAGCTACCTTTCTACTCAGATCTTTCCAAATGGACTTCTTGTTATTCAATTTTAACGGATTTACACAGCTACAAGGACTTATCTAGTGTTTGCACCACCTGATTTGTTAGTTTGCATTCCTTCGTATAACTCCAACATTGCATGGATGGCCCATGACCTGCCAGTCATGCTGGTGTGACTACCATTACAGGTATCCTAACTCAATCGTTAGTAACAGTTGCCATAATACGAATATTACATAAGTGATTATCCAAATTTTCACTGTCAATAGGATTTGAACATCCAACCTACCACTTAGAGGGTTGACAACCTGACCATTTCACTAGGTCACCACACCCTCTTCAATAAAATATTATATAAGTAAACTGTATTCTATATTATTAATAATTTATTGTATTATTTAAAAAATACTAAATTTAATTTAAAAATTTAAGCAAATTTGCCTAGAAAACAGTTTAAGAGATAGGTGTCTAAAATTAGGCTTTTTTAATAAAATCAAAGTTACTAGCTATTTGGCTAGTGTTTTTAATAACATTAAAAAAAAGAAAAGTTAAGATTTATACAAATAGTATAACAGTAATATCAGGTCTTAACAGAAGAAAAAAAACTAAAAAAAAGTAAACAATAAATTAAAAAAAGAATTATAATTTAAAAAAAGTATAATAAAGCTACTTAAATTAAAAAAATTAGAATTAAATTTAGTTAAAGTAAAAAAATATAATAACAATAAATAAAATACTAGAGTAAATAAACTAGCAAAAAAGGAAGATAGTATAAATAATATAATAAAATTGTAAACATGCTATCATTAAGTTTAAATATATTATTCTACTAGAAGAAAACATTTATAAAAAGACTAACAAAACAATTTATTAAAATATTTTAAGAATTTAAAATTAATGACACAAATCATTAACTCTTTCTGATGATTACTTGTACCAAAATTCTTTAATAATAAACTTGCAATAACTAAATAATTTACTAAGTAAACCTTTTTTGGCCTTCTAAGTAAAATTGTTTACATTAGAATTTTATATATAAGCAGCCTAGTTTTATATCTTTCAGACCTCTGTATAGTGAGATATATTTATTAAATTGCAAAATACTTTTCTAATTATTTTTTTAATAATTTATTAAGCTAACTTTAGTTGCTTTCTTAAACAAAAAGACAGAGCTCATTTAGAGCTTCATTTTGATATATTAAACATTAATATTGAATTAATATTGAAGGTTTTATGCAAAAAACCTTTAAAACTCTTTTACAAAATTTCTGTTATTTTTTTACAAAAACTTTTTTGCTTTTTTTGAGAGGATCCTATATCTTAGGATGCCTAGCACTTGCAGATCACTACCAAAAGTTACACAATTAATTAATTTAATATAAATTTTAATTTTTCTATTTTTGATTCGATTAACCAATACAAAAATTTGTTCAACATCGATCATTGTAACCACTTAGCCTATACACTCTGTGCCACTTATTTGTCACATACTTTTATTTGTTACACACTCTTACTCATCACATCTTTTTATTTGTCACTTCCTTTTACTTGTCACACCTTATATTTTTCAGATCCTTTTATATTTAAGATCTTTATTATCTACTCTGTTTTTAATTTTAAACTTTAAACTATGTCTACTTTAGTTACTGAAGATTCTGACTCTTATGATATTGACTACTATTATGATAAATATAAAAATTGCTATGATGTAGGAATAGTCAAAGGAAAACTCCAATCTCTACATGTACTTTCAGCAGATGTTAATCTAATTAATTATGATATTGCCAAAAAACATTATTATTCAAAGTTACTCAACAACCTATTATTGCCATATGTCTTTGTAGAATATACTATATTAGTTTTATTTCTTGATTTTACAGAATTTCTCATACTACTTCTCTCAAACAACCTATAACTCAAACTACTTCTACTATCTTTGTTGGTCATTTTAGAAAAATTTCTAATAAACTAACTTAATTACCTACTCTGAAACAACAACAATCTGATCTATCTTCTTCTAAACCTCATATGCTATTTTTTAGTTTTTAAATAGATCTTACACCCTTTGCAATCATTGCATACTCTCAACATTACTATATATGTCTTATATGTAGAACTAAAAATATTTCTTGTATGGCTACAGAACAATGTAGTTATGCTTCTAATTATGCAATTTGTACAATTTTTAAACAAAACTTAATCTATAGACTTTGTGTTTCTGATTTATTAGATATTAAACCTAAACTATTGGCACAAACCTCTTCTCTTACATTTTAACAGCAAATAGTTACAGCCTCAGTCAAATCCAAACTAATTAGTTTAAACTCAAGCCTCTTTTTTTAATTCTAAAAAACAAATTATTTCTTTTCTTATTCTTAAACAACAACTAATTTTTGTTCTTATTAAATTTTAACAAATAAAAGTCAATGAAAAAATTCAACTTCTTAAATTCTTTCTTTTAAAAAAAAACATAAAACAACAGTACTCCAAACAACAAAAACAAAAAAAAAAAAAAACTCAAAGAGATACTAGCAACAACTTCGACTGGTTTAAAGAATATTCAATAACTAACACTATGAAAAACAATATTAAACTTAATAATTCAATTGCTCAACAACTATTCACTTTTATTAAACTATACCTTATTAATATTTATCTAGAAAAAATTATTTAACCAGCATCAAACACGAGTTCTGAATCAAAAATTAACTATAAATATTTAATTAAAACCTTAGCAGACAAAAGACCCAAATTTTTAACTAATCTTATCTATAAAGCAAATTCTTCAATTGACAAATCAATATCTATCCTATTTGAATTAATTTATTCTACTTTTATTTTTTTTCTTCAAGAATTTACTACAACCCTATTTACTTATTTGAACTATTCAAAGATTTTTGTTTCTCAAAACTTTATTTTTCTATATACTACCACTAATTGAAAACAAGTTGCTCTTAATTTGGCTTGCTTACATTTTATCCTTCATGACAAATACAAAACTATTTATATAGAAAAGTTTTATAAAGATCTTAAACTTTACTTTATTTATTTTAAATTATATTACAATTGTAGTAAAGACAATATCAATCAACCACTCTTTAAAATTCAACATAATAACAAATTTAATATTAATATTTCTCTTAATATTCCTAAAAAACAATTTTTTCAAACCTTCCAAATTCTATTCTTAAAAAATCATCTACCAGAATTCAAAGCCTGGTTTGAAAAATTCTTTAATATTTACAAACAACAATTTTATAACATTGATCAGGAAAAAACATTTAACTATATCAAATACCAAATTGCTCTCAAATTGTCTAACACATACAAAGCTTTTTTATCCTTCAAATTTAAAATTACCTTTATTAAATCTTTACAAAAGCACTCTAAATTATGTTTCAAAGCAGCTCTATATCATATTCATACTTGTATAGTTGAAAACTGTACAATACTATAGGAGTGTGGCAACCTAGTGAAGTGGATAGGTTGTCAACCTCCAAGTGGCAGGTCTAGAGTTTAAATCCCAGTAACAGTGAAAATTTGCAATTCTTTCTGTGTTACAGCTAACTGTCTTTTGTGATTGGTTGAGATAGGATACCTGTAACCTGTGTCATACCAGCCTGACTGGAAGGTCTAGGCATTCGTGCAACATTGTATGAAGAAACACAAACTGGTACTGGGTAGTGTGAACCCAAGATAAGTTCTTAGGCCATGTAAATCATAGGAACTAGGTAGAAGGACAGAAGCCCACTTGGAAGACCAGAGTAGAAAGGTAACCCAAACTTTCAACGATGCTACTGTAAAGACTAAACCTATGAAATGAAGCTAGAACTTGTGAAACCGGGCAAAGAGCTGGCCTTTGAGGAGGGGCCGAATGGAACCAACCAGGCCACCGGAATTTCTGAGTTCTGGAGGAAAAGGTTACATGCTGGCAAACATGTAAACCAAAGATGTATAGTTACGACTTGCCTTTCTGGGCTATCTGGTTTGGAAGCTTGGTAGAACTTGAATTGAATACCAAAGTAGTAGAGATATGTTGTGAAGTTAGTACTAGGGTTAGGGTAAACTCTACAAGGGCATAGCGGTTTAATGGTATGCCCTAACCATCAGTGTTGGTCTCGGCCATAGTGATATCAGGTCAGCTGTAAGAATAGAATACAGAAGATTCTGGAAGGTTTAGTACAAGGTTAAAGGTTCCCTATGTGAGTGAACTGCTTTAAAGACTTAGTAACCATGGCATATTTGAATCGGTATCGACCGGGGCATCTTGGTAGGTGTAGGTAGGTGGGTAGATATAGGAACAGAGTGGTTAAATAGGGAACCTACAAGCAGGTTCCAGGTATGGCAGCTAGTGTAGAACCTTTGGGCAGACTACTTAAATTAGACAATGACTAAAGTTGTACGAGTGGCTAGTTGTATACTCTTTCCATAGTTGCCCCCTGTGGTTGTAATGCAACCATTAGCTAAATGTACTATCAATAAAATCCTGGGTCACAAGTACTTACCTTAATATTTAAAAAAAAAAAAAACTGTACAATACTACTTAAAAATACAGAACATAATATTAAAAACTTATTTTCTTTTTTTTTTACTAATTTATATGATTACTTTCCAGCTTGAACTAATATACAACTCAAACCTAAATAGACATATCTTATTCTTGACTTCTCTATATTTAACAAAAACTAGCCTAAAGCTGCTACCTTTAACAAACCTATACCTATAACTTTTCTTTACCAACTTGTTTCTAATATTGAAAAAAAATTTACTAAACTCAATAACATTAAAACCAACCAAGCATGTAAAAGTTATTACTTTTATAGCTTTTTCAATGCTTATTTCAGTGCTGTCATCAATAATAACTAAATTAATAACTATCATTCACAACAAATTATTGACAAAATTACTAGCAAACCTACTAGTACTAAATACTTAGCTAGAATACTTACATACTTTCATATTTTCAAAAATAACAAACTTTCTATTTCTTTAATTAAAGAAATTTATAACAAAAGATTCTACTTTGAAGCTTAACAAATTTTATATTCTAAGTTTAATATTAAATTCAATATATCTAAAACTAAATTTTTTAATTTAAATACTTTAATTAAATTAATACTTTCATTATCTAAAGAAAATAATAACTTATTCAAGCTTTCTAATAATGACATTATTATATCTGAATTAAATACTGAAAACATTAACCAAAACACAGAACAAAACTTATAACAAAACTCACAATCTGAATATATTACAACACTCTTTCATAATCTTTTTTAATAAACTCTTCTATAGAGCATGTAAATGCAGCTACTGCTTCTAAAATAACAATGTTTTCTATATTTAGTAGACTATTCTTAAAAGAGAATAATGTAAGTAAACAGATGGTTAAGTCTATTTACACAGAGGACCAGATTAATAATGGCTAGACCCAATGTACAGAACAGGTTATGGTATTCTGTACAGCTATGCAAGCCAAGCATATGGTGAGCAAATCTACAGAAGAACTCACCACTTTCTTGAATCTTATTTTATTATCTTATACTAAGGAAGAATTACAAAACTTATCTTACAATACATTATATGATCCAGACTTATGCTACAACCTGTGGTTAGCATGTTTGAACCTATCTTTACTTCTACATCCTTAAACACTTAGCTCCTTTTTAAAACACATTTATTATTACAACTACTCACAACTAAACAATTTCAATTGTGCATTTACAATATTAATTAAAATTGATTATAAAAAATGCTATATATATTTTTCAAATAAATTTCAACCTTTATCTGAATATTTCTTTTTACAACTATTAGGCTATACTTATTATCCATCTATATTTATTTCTTTTAAGTTTTCTTCAATAAACAATAATATACCAAATACTAACTTAATTATAAAAGAAAGTAATATAGACTACAGTTACTTTCAATTAGTAGGAACCATTTTAAAAGGTTATGATGAAACTACAATAGCTAAACAATACTATGACAACATCTAACTTAATATCTACTACAACAAATTTCTATTCTACAACTATCTACTACTGCTTTCCCATCTTCAAACTATTATTTCTTTCTTATGATACATCTATAGCTTTGGCTATTCATTTGATAATGCTTGTAACTATACATTACTATCTCTATTAAAAATGATTATAGCAAAGCTCATGTTTATCTTCTATTTGAAGCTAAACTATTACCTAATTACTTTATCTTACCAGTTCAAACCATCTGGCATTATCTAAACATTTAGCTAAATCAAACACATCAACACCTGTCTTTTTTATACTAACATCTTTAGCTTCTATCTTTAGTAACTTAACACAATCCAGGACCTTTAACACCTTACCTCTAATTCTTATAATCTGTACTTACAATGTTCAAGAATACAACAAAAACCTCAAACAGCAAGTTTGAAAAGATTATTATATCTCTTATTTCTTGAATATTATTAGCATTACAGAAACTAAAATAGCAAAAGACAATGCTATTACCAAACTTCATAATTCAAAACACTTCTCTTACTTTTTGTCTTGTACTAATAGTTCCAAAGCAGGAACTACACTTATGATTTAAAAACAACTTACACCTCATATACACAATATTCTTACTTTTCTTGATTATGCTATTGCTATTAATCTTTTCTTTAAACACAATCACAAATTTTAAATAATTTCTATATATTTATCATGCAAAAATTTACAACTTAGACTTCAAATACAAAATACCATTATTCAATGAATTCAACAAGCAACTAACTGAAACATTCTATTTATAATACTAGGTAACTTCTATGTGCCATCTAACAACTCTATCTCTTCATCCATCAAATACAAATTATTGCAATTTTTACAATACAATAATATCTACAACTTGGCAAATTATACAAATACTCCTTCTTACATCTGGTACAATAGTAGACATTACAGTATTATTGACTACATCTGGGCCTACCTTTCTCTACTTAAATACCTCAACTCATTCTACTTGGATGATGCAAAAAACTGCACTCAAAGTGATTACAAAATTCTTACATTCTTCTGAACTTTCTTCTATGCTTTTATTGGCAAAAACAAATATTTAACTTAAACTCAATGAAGAATTTTTAATTACAAAGTAATAAACAAAGAGCAATGAGAAATTTTTGCTGACCAAGTTACCCATAACCTCAATATAAACAAAACTTCTACCTCAAACCAAACTCCTAAATTACTAGAAACTACATAGTATAAAATTCAAACTAGTATTATTAATGCAGCTACTAAATATATTTCTAACAAAAAATCTACTATCTGTAATTTCCAATACTCATTTTCTGCTAAATCTATTTTACTTTATCAAAGTCTCAAAAAACTAAACAATATTATTAAACAATTTTCTTTAGTCAACACAACATCAATACTTATACACCTTAACTCTTCAATCCTATACCTTAATTCAACTTACTAACTTAACATAAATCCTATACTTAATCTCTATGAACTTATACCAAACTGGATTACTAATATTAACACTGAATAACAAGCCCTTTATTATGCTTAAAATATAGAAAACATCAAGCAGATCTGTGAACAAATAAACCAACATATCACTAATTGATGTTCTAAACTCCAAACTAATCCCAAAGCAATGATCAACAGTATACTTAATCATCACAAAGATTCTGTAAAAATCAACAATATTAAAACATCAAATGACATTATAACAGATTCTAAACTTATTAAAGAACAAATTAAACAACATTTTGATAACTAAACTGCTTACAGACCTATTAATACTTATAAATTTAACTCTAACTAGTTAGAGGAATACCAATCCAAAACCACAACTAGATCAAACTATTACAATTCAGCTCTAGCTAAATTTTCAATAAATGAAATTTTTACAACTCTTAATTAGCTACCTAACAATAAAGCATGTAGTTTATCTGGAATTAGCTATGAAATGCTAAAACAGGCTGGCTTTACCTTTCTTCAAACAATAACTGCTCTTTTTAATTGATACATTTAAACCAATCATATATTCAAGCAATAGAAAGAAGATCACATCTTTTCAATCAAAAAAACCTATCTTTGATAGAAACTTATCTAATACAAGACCTATTAGTCTAGTTGAATATATTAAAAAATTATATACCAAACTTCTTACTAATCATCTTAATCTAATATTTACTCAACACTCTATCTTATCTCTTTATAACTACATCACCCTACCTGGCAATAGTACCTTCATTCCTATATATATACTTAACAATATTATTAAAAATGCCAGTTGCAATAACAAACAACTTTGGCTTTTGTTTCAGAATATGAGCAAAGCATATAACTTTGTAAACTTTGATCTTTTTACTAAGTCTTTTGAACATATATCAATGCCCCAACCTCTTATTAATATACTCATTAATCTTTTTACTAATTGCCAAAACTGTGTTATATCCAACCTTGAACTTACTGATCTTTATTTAGTTAAAAATAGTATAGACCAAGAGAAACTATAACTTCCTTATTTTGGAGAATCTACTATGACCTCTTAATTAATAGAATAGCATCACAATTTTCAGGATAATTTTTGTTTACATTCTAAAAAACCAACTTATATTTACTTTAAAATCAATGCTTAAAAACATTTGTATTAATTTTAGCCTATATAGATAACACTCTTTGAATTGCAAAATCCAAAAATAAACTTAATCTAATAACCAAAACTGCTACTTCCTTCTACTATATAGCTAACATTCAAATTAATCCAACTAAGTCTATCCTAGCTACAAATTCTTCTACCTTCTCTTTGTAGTTCTTTGGATTACTAATTTACTTTATTTCTAAAAACCAATCATTCAAGTTTCTTAAATATTGGTTTACACTTAACAACAAACATTCTCAAACTATTAAACTAATAAAAGAAGAGGCCTTTAGCCTTATTAACATAGCCAATACAAAGAAAATTATTAACAAACAAATTGCTTATATTATTAATATATTTATTATTTCAACTTTAGAATACAGACTTCATAATATAATCTTCCTCATACTGTATGCAACCAAATCTTATCCAAATACCTTACTGTAGCTAAACACAAATTTCATCTTTCTAGATCTATATCAAACAGTACAATGCTTAATCTATTTCTATACAATATACATAATATCTAAGATATCCAACTTCAACACCATATTTCTAATTATCTCTAATGAATTAACAATTCTGATCTTCTTAGTATTACAACTTGAATTAGACTTTAACATTTATAAAACAATCTATAGTCCCCTACTAGTATACTACATCACTCCAAACCTACTATAGATGGTCCTAACAGATATTCATTAAATTTTAAAATTACTCAACTTTTCTCTCATCTTGGGTTAACCATCTCAGTTAATTTCAACTTGACTTGGCTTTACACAATTAGTAATGGCAGCCAATTACTAGAGTCTATTCTATCATAGCATCCAAAATATTCAACCTTTAAAAAGCAACTTAGACAATCAAACATTATATATCTTAAACAACTCTGCACCGTAGATAATAGCACTTTACTTGACTGAAAACATCTCTTACCAAAATTATTATACTTACCTAAAGATAGAAAACCCTTCTGGTTCTCTTACTTAGAAGATACAATTTTAGTATACTCTTATTATCAAAATATTTTACCACATTATCAATCACCAGGCCACAACCCTTATGCTTATCATACTATTAATATATCCAAAAAACTTACTAAATCTAAATTCTGGTTACTCTCATATTACAATAATGAAATTATTATTAGGAAAATACAAAAATATTTTCCATCTTCTAACTACTACTCTATTATTTATTGGATCTCTAATATAGACTTAAACTATACAAAATTTTACACTTTAACTCCTGTCAGCTACAAACAATATATAAGATGCTATTTTAATTCTTATAGAATTAACCAAATCTGTATTATTGAAGTTTCTGCAATTATTTCTGCACAATTTCTTGGCAGAACTAACTCAAACACCAACTTAATCTTAATGCCAATTACTTGAACCTTATCTTCTCTACAGTTGTCAAACATCCAACTCACATTTCTTCTTCATCTAATATTCCTATTATTAGCTCTATTATCTTTGAAATCTTTATTTCAAGTGAATCTATTAACAAACTTATATTTATTTCACATCACAACCTCTCTTACTAGCAACTATCTTTCTATACTGATGGATCTATAATTGACATTAGTACTAACCAATACACAATGAGTATTAGTTAAATCCAAGTCAATAATAATAATTAAATTATTAATTCCTTCTCTACTAAAATTAAATTCTAGCCTTCATTTTACAAAGCAAAACTCTTCTCAATTATTACTGTAATCTTAACTGCTTCTTAAAACTGTATTATTAATATCTTTACAGACTTTTAATTAGTAATCTCTAAATTTAACAATTTTTAACTTAAGTCAATCTATTTTAACAAGTTACTCAAATTTAATTCATGTCCAATTTGGCATACTCTTCTAAATATTATTAAATCATACAAATTACAAATTACTTTTTATAAAGTATAAGCTCATTCAGATAACTATCTCAATGAGCAAGCAGACTCTCTTGCTAAACAACACTCACTGTCACTACTTTTTTTATTTAACTACACAAATCTTTATAATTCTTATTATATTCTCTAATGAAATACCATTATATAGAACTTTCTACAAAGCACTTTATTAAACAAATCTGTAAAGCTCACATCTTAGCTATATAAGCATTACAAAAACAAAACAGCAAGTAGTCATACTTCAACCAAGATATTGATTAGAGATTCACTTGGCTTTATTTCAATTACAACCAAAAACTCTTATACAATATTACCAACTTTAGACTTAATCAATTAAAATCTTTTAAAACAAAAATCCTTCTTAATAAGCTGCCAACATACTTATTATATTATACTATTTATCCAAACCAATATTCAGATACTACTTGCTTCTTTTGTAACTTATCTATTCTTATTCCCACTGGTACATTTGTGCTAATCCATTTTTACTTAATCAAATTATCCAAACCTTTACTAATCAAATTATTTCTAATAACTTGACTAATCTTGACACCTACCACAAACATAACTTAATTAACAAAATTCTTCATTATCCAGCTTTTAACTCTCTATATACATTATCTAATACTTTTTATTCCAACCTTACTTTTCAAGAACTTATCCCAAAGTCTTTTATATTAACAATTTAAAACTCCAACATTTTATACAAAATGGCCTTTCAAGTTATTATTAATATTCTTCTTAATATTAATAAACAATCATATGAGCAACTATGAAAACATACTGTATCTACTTCTCTAATTGGAAAAATCAACAAAACAAATCTTGATCTTAACCAATTAACTAATCTTTAAAATTATCTAATCTAACTAGAAAACATACATGCTTTCAAAGAGATTACACCTATTCATGTCTTTGTAAACTTTCTGATCAATTATATACTCACTCAAATACATGTTCTTCTATTGATCAAGTAATTCGCAAAATTAATATTTGGTCCATTATGGATCGAATATAGTATATTATTAAATTATATATTAAACATCCAAATCTAGATAAGCTTTGACTACTCTAGTAGGTTTAGATTGCAGATAAACTAGTTTGAGCTTTTATTCTTGTATGAATTTTCAATTTATTTGTTTTGTACAAATAGTAGTAGCTATATAGTTAGCAGTTTAATAGTTAGCCCTGACTGCAAGTATTGGCCTTAGCCATAGCATATATATATGTAACTATTTTAAATTATTAATAAAGATATAAGCAAAACCTCATCTTAATATCAAAAAAAAAAAGACTTTAAAGTTAGTTCAAAATAATTTATATTAACTATTTAAAAATTAAAGCCAAATAAGAAAAAAAAAATATATTTAGTCAATATTATAAAGAAAACTTAAAAGTCAAAGTGAAGTCAGATATACAAATATAAAAAAAATAGAAAAATTACAATATTAATTAAATATATTAATAAAAAACTACTAGTACTAAAGACTTTAGTGTTTTTTTTGATATTAAAGTAACCTCTTTAGTTTTTTGACTTTTATTAATAACTTTTTTGATAATATAATTTAGTAAACTATTACAGAAGAGCATACAATTAGCTATACATATAACTTTTCTATATTACTTATTTAAGAAGTCTGTCTAAAGGCTTTCTACCAATTGTTATATCTAACACTTTTGTTTTAATTTAAATTCTCTGAACCTGCAAGCTGTGTTAATTTTACTAAGTCATACCCAAATGTTCAGATCATTATCTCAACTTTAGAACTATTTTATCTTTAAAATAAACCTTTTGAAGCTTTCTGTATTTATTTTTACAACTAACTTGGTATTATTATAACAAAATCAATATTTGTAATCAGGACTAACTATTAAACTGCTATGTTTTTATAGAGTTTACACAGATCTTAGCATCTACTTCACAGCATATTCTTAGTACTTTAGTATATTACTGCCTTTTCATTAGACTTCCAATTCAAATAGTCTGTATAGAACTACAATTAGTTTATCAGTATATTAGATCAGTCTAATATTTTTTTTTTTTAGTTTGTTTCAGTAGCCTAATTGATAATATCTCTAAGTCTTCTTTAATCTAAAGGTTCTTGCTTATACAAATACTATGATCTTGATATCTGTTTTTAGTAGTCTTGTTTTTACAATAGCATTGTTAAAAATCTAACTATCTTTCTACTTAAGTCTTTCTAAATAGACTTCTTGTTACTTAATTTTAACAGATTTATATGGCTACAAAAACTTATCTAGTATTTGTGCTATCTGATAATCAGTTTGAATTTTTTGTATAACTTCAACATTGCACAGATGTCTTATAACCTGTAGTTATACTAGTGCAACTGCTATTACAAGTATTTTAATCTAATCATTAGTAATAGTTGATATAATATAAATATTATATAGATGATTATTTAAATTTTTACTATTGATAGAATTTGAATATCCAACCTATTACTTGAAAGGTTAACAACTTGACCACTTTACTGGATTGTTATACTCTAGTACTAAAGACTTTAGTAAAAAGATATTCAGATATATACAAAAGACTATATTGTATTCTTTTTTTTTTTTTGGTATTAAGGTAAGATCATGCCTTCTAGTCTTTATGAGTATATTCATAATAGCTATTACAAATCTATTTTATATATCATCTATCACTATATATTTATTTAGACATAGAACTCAAACATATTTATTTGCAATCTAAAACTACCAGAGTTTTGTATTGTGTTTTACTCATACCTAACCTGGATTTTTGTTTTACTACTAATTATATTAGGTAACCTGCATATTCTTCCCATGTCTCACAACCTATTTTAACAACTCCCAAATTGGTCTACTGGGTCATTTACTTCTTTTGAGCTACTATCTTTGGTTTGCCCAAAGAGTGCCTCTTTAGCATATATCTTAAGCCAGGTTCCTGCTACCATTGCTAACTTTCTAATTCAGGTACTAGTAGCATGTATCTCAAGCCAAGTTCTTGCTGTTGCTGTTAGTTTGCAATCCTTCTTGGTCTTAGTATTACACAGGTCGAATAAATGAATAAAGGGTAAATAATAGGTAAATAACAGAAAAAAAAACTGCTATTATTCTACTCTATATTCACCAAATAATGGCAGCATAACAGCAGCATAACAGCAGAATAACAGTAAAATAACAGGAGGTTTGTCAATATGAGTAAC
>CAJVQA010007201.1:0-14062 GCA_910591915.1 Cetraspora pellucida | reverse complement strand
TAGATAAAAATTTTAAAATACCATATATTTCTATATAGAAATGATCTATATTACCCCCCTATTCTTAATAAAGTTGATTCTTTATTATAAACATTCTTGTATTTATTATTTTTTTTACTACTTTAGTTTTTAGTTACTTAAATTATTCTTTTAATTAAATTTTACTTTTTGTATTTTAATAAAACTTTTTATACAATTAGTAAATTGTTTTCCTAATCAAATATCTACAAGTTAGATGCAAAGATGTTAATATTATTTAATTAAAAAAGCAAAAATATTTATACTGTCTTTTTTTAAAAACTTATATATATAGTTTTTATATAATTAAAATCTTTAATATATAATATTCTAATTATATAAAATTTACATTTTACAATTAAGTTTATTTAAAAAAAAATTATTTTAAATTTATATTTAACCTTTTTTTATATTTAATTTTTAACTTTATAGATTACAAAAATGAATTTAGTTTTATTTTAAATTGCTAATCTTGTTTATAGAGATTTAGAAGCTTAATTACTAAGCTACAAAACTCAAATTTATATTTATTTTTAATAATTATTATTAAATATATTTATAATATTTATAATATTTATATTTTTTGTTAAAACTTAAAATTACAATATAACTTTAGACTAAAATAAAAATTAAATACTATATATAAAAATTTAAACTTAAATTATATAAAGTTAGAAAATTTTTAAATATTTTTACTTAATATATATTTAATTTTAGTTAATTAAACAGTTTTTAAAATATAACAACTAGAATATTAATTATTTATAATAGTATTAAAATTTAATTATAATAGTATACAATTTTGTTATATAATAAATTAAATTTTAAATATATATATTATATAATATTATATATATTTAAATTAATTTTTTGGTTTACAAATTAAAAATAATTATATTTAAAATTATAATTAATTTTCACTTTAGATAATATTATTTAATATTATAAAATTTTTATTATAAATAAATAAATTTAATATTAAAAGATTAAAGTTAACTTTAGATTAAATTAAAAAGTTTAAATATATATAAACTTTAATATTAAAAGTTTTGTTTAAAAGTTAAAGAATGGTTTTATAATTAAACCTTAAGTTATTTGAGTTTTTTTTCTTTTTTTTTTACTTTGTTTTATATAATTATATCTGATTCAGTAATCTGGTTGGTTTTTATACAACCAGATAATATTACTTAGAATGAAAATTAGCAATAGTTTATAATTAAAATCAATATTAAAAAATAAAACATTTTATTTTCAAAAAGTTTTTTTTTATTAAATATTTTAAATATTAAAATTTCAAATACTGTATATATAAAAAACTACAGTTGCTTTAATTTTAATTGGTTATAATACTTTAATATTATAGTGTTATAGCGCTTTAAAATATTTTTTATAGTTTTTTTATAAAAAATTAAAGTTAATTTTTACACAACTTTAAAAAAATGATTTAATTGCAATTATATAAGTATACAAAATAATTTTTTTAAAAAAAAATTAACAATTTTGCTTATTGTCAGTGATATAAATGTATAAATTATAAAATACAAGATTATGCAAATATTGTCACAATTTGATACACAAATGGTGTAAATAAGATATGTTTAAGTAAACTTAGATGCATGTAATAATAATTGTTTACCTTTTCAAAGCCAAAAAAAGTGGCCGGGAATTAGTATGTCCGTGGAAAATCATTAAAAATCATTCATATTGCTATAATTACTTCATTGCTTTGTTAAAAGGAAAAACTATATATACATCAACTAGTAAGTTTTTGGAAAATTATAAAAAAAAAACCTATTGATTACATTTATTATATAGTTATACTAATTTCTAAGGTTATATCCACGATTGTAACCAACTAATCAAACAAGTTATCAATAACAAGTAGCTTTTATAAATAGACTACAGATTTTTTTTTTTCTCCCTGAAGATCACTATAACTTCTAACACGTGGATAATATAAATTTATACTTCAATTTTTTTTTTTGTCTTTAGTCAAATATCCCTTTCATTTTTACTTTTACTATTATTGTATTATCAGATATATTTCTAGTTATCGCCACCTTATAAATTCATAAATAAATATCATACTTCTAATAAATTTATTTCTCCTTATAAGTACCTTTTGGTATGGAAACAACTGCGTTAACGAAACCACGGAATGTTACTCACACTTTATACAAATTACACGACTGGCTAAGAAAAGGGTTGATTGATGTTAACCCTGAATTCCAGCGAGGTAAATAATATAATAAAATTTAAGCGATATGGGGAAAATTTTTTTTTGTATTAAACATTTTTTTTGCGTGCAATTTAATGACACTTCTCGTTTTATGAATGCAGGCGTAGTCTGGCGAGGTATCAATTATTCTATATATTTTATCTAAAAGATTAATAATTCTTATGTGAATTTTGATAGGTTTATCATTTATGAATGCATTTTAATGTCATTTGAATTTTAGATGTAAAACAATCCCACTTAATTGATTCGATCCTTAATAATTTTTACATTCCTCCCGTGATTTTCTCATGCAAGAAAGTGGATGGTACTAATAAATGGAAACGTGTTTGTATTGATGGAAAACAGAGATTGACATCGATTTCGAGGTGGGTTATGCGAAAAAAGTTTCCCTTTTTTTATTTTATTTTTTAAAATGTTCGATATCACTAGAATCGTATACAGTTTCGTTTAGTGATTTTTAAGTTTTAGATCTTAAAGATCTTCGTATTAATTATATAGATTTATGAATAATGAAATTCCTCATCATTCGCCTGGAGGACATAGCGCAAAGCGATATTATGATAAGGTTGAAGGATCAAGTCACCCTGCGTTATCTGATGAGGAAAAGGAACTATTCGAATGTTTTGAGATCGTTTGTGGTAAGTTTACCACCTGATATTACCAAGATGGTGTGTTAAAAAATTCATTAATCATTTATTTTATGTATAGTTGAATATTATGATCTCTCGTTGTCTCAAGAACAAGAAATATTCAGTCGTGTTCAACTTGGTGTGCCACTAACTGCAGCAGGTAATAAAATCAAAATTACTTTTGCATAAATTTATGCCTTTAAAATTCATATAATATAATTATGATACATATTTATATATATTTTTTTTATTATAGAAAAATTGGCAGTTATAAATACGCCTATCGTCGATTTTGCGCAAGACCTTTATAAAAATTACCCATCAATATCAAAAGTTATTGATACTACCAGAGGCAAACCACTTCAATTGATTTCTCAAACACTACACATGATCGAACAAGAATCTGAGAAATTTAAAGCATCAATTGTATCTATTCAAAAATATTTACAAAACGGTCGAGAGGTGCCATTTGGACTTGCACAATCAGTTAAAAAAGTTTTTGAAACTTTAGTAACCTTGATCGAGATTGATGTACAAATGTTTCATCAAAATAACAAATTTTCTCCTATTGAATTCGTATTCTTTTGTTGGATCATAGCAAAATTCCCAGATGTTGGGGTGATTGTATATAAAGATTATTTAAAACGGATGAAAGAATATGTTAGGAGATATCATGTAGACATTAGATTTAATCAAAATGTTTATGCGACTTTAAGAAGATTTGTTTCAGAGTTAGAGCAGGAACAGTTTATGTCAGAAATGAATTTTTATGGTAGTTACGATGCTAATTATGATTCTAATGAACCATCAAGAAAGAGAATTAAAGCCGAAGTGGATTGATTGAGATCAAATTTTGTTTTTTGAGAATATCTTGGGTGGATCATTTTTGTATGCGTGTTATGCATAGTTTTTCTTTAATAGAAAGCGATCTATAATGCTGTATAAATTGTATAGCTAAGTAGCATACATAATATGTTCTGTTATAGTTCTGCTTTCTCTAAAATTTAGTATTTTTCTCTTAGCAATGATCATTCTTCGTATCCATATATAAAAAACATATTAAAAAAAAGTTTGTATTATAATTATCTTATTAGACTAATTCTGCCGAATGAGCTAAACCGGAATTATATAATGTAAACTAATATTTGTATAGTAATTTATCTACGCAAAACCGAACGATGTCATGCAATGTGTCAAAATTCCGAAAGTTTTTTCCTTATTTGGTTTAAAAAAAAAATAGATAGGTAATAAGATTAACCTCTTTTTTTTTGATTTACATTGTAATATGAACCTTTATAGGTAAAAGAAAAAAAAGCATTTACTTTTTAACCTTCATTGTATTTCATATATTTTGATTAAAAAATTTCATTTACTGTTGATACTTAATATCGAGTTTTGTTTAATCTAGATTTAATAAGTAAATTCCTAAATTTAAGGAAAATATATATAAATACAAATATTTCTTTATCAACTAGAAAGGATTAAATTCGGCCAATGGCGATTTTTATTCCGATTTTTTTTTTTTAAAAAAATGAGCTTTTTTCTATATATCGTCTTTGTATTAATTTGTTGTTTCACCTTTGTTGAGCCGGTGGCGCAGGAGCAAAAGTATAGTATCAATATAAATCCCTATGAGGGACCCAATGTAAACCCCTATAAGGGACCCCAAAGAAAGTATAATATCGTTCTTAAACTAAATAAATCGGCCCAAAAGGAACATTTTGAATGGTTAAAAAATCGATGTAATAAATGTATTAATAAAGTTACTAGAAGTATTCATAATATTGTTAATAAAAATGATCTAAATGACTTTTCAGAGCAAGATTATTTTAATGTATATAGTGGATGACTTAATCCTGAATTTGTTAATCATGAATTAATCACAAGAAATGAAGTTGATCTAGTTGAAGAAGATGGAGTTATGGAAATTGATTATATGATTCCGCGTGATATCCAAACTTCGGATCTACGTGAAAATTTAGATCGTATAGATCAAAAAACATTTCCTTTAGATCAAAGTTACTCTTCTCCTCATACGGCAGAGGTGTTAATGTTTATATAGTAGATACGTAAGTGAAAATCTTTTAAAAAACAATTTTTTTTTTTTTTTTTTTTTATTACAAGTAGCATTAATTACTTTTTCTTTTTCAAAATTTAGTGGCATTTATAAAAGGCACCGAGAATTTGAAGGACGCGCCAAATTTGGCGGTACGTGATAATGATGATGAAAATGGACATGGGACACATATTGCAGCGATAGTTGCTGGTAAAACTTTTGGTGTTGCAAAGAAAGCAACGGTTATTTCTATTAAAGCTTTCAACTCTTCTGGTAGGGGTAATTATTCTGATATTATTAGGGGATTATCATTTATTCTAAATGAGCATAAAAAATCGAAAAATAAAAAAACTGTAGTCAAGTATGTATTAATTATTGTAAAATTATAATTTCGTATAATTTCTTGAAGAATAAACTAGAATTGTTTTGTTTTTTGTTTTGTTTTTTTTAGCATATCTTTTGGAGGTAAATTTACAAAAGCGGTAAATTTAGCAGTGAAGCCTCACAGATCATGGAATCCATGTAGTTGTGTCAGCAGGAAACGGAGATGGTGGTGATGCGTGCGATAGATCACCAGCATCTGTGAAAACAGCAATCACGGTTGGTGCTACAGAAGATAAATCAGATTTGGTTGCAAGTTTCTCCAACCTTGGAAAATGCATTAATATTTTTGCACCAGGCAGAAACGTTAAGTCAGCAAGCATTTTCTCTAATAACGAAAGTATGATATTATCTGGAACATCCCAAGCAACACCACACGTTGCAGGGGTGGTTGCCCTTCTTATTGCCAAAGATGGTAACAAAAGTCCGGCAGATATGGTTAAATCATTGATTAAATTGTCAACCAAAAATATATTAAGATTCCCTAAAGAAATTACAGTTAAGGGTAGCCCCAATAATTTTCTGCGCGTACCGACACCATAAATAATTGTCACAGCTTGAAATTTTTAAAAATTTTTTTGAAGTGCATTTTTTTTCATATAAGCGAATCTTAATAAAATTTATCGTAATATTGTTAAATAATAATTACCTATAGAAATGTGAGTAATATTGTATTCACGAATACATATATCAATAATGAATATATCAAATTTATAATTTATAGGGACAATAAAAAATAGACATTATGTATGAAGGCAGCGAAACAAATATATTCACAACCAAAATGGATTTTAATATATTTGCATTATTGTATCTTCACAAAAAATTTTTCTAAGTCCGGGCCATTTGATCACTAGCTACCTGCATAATAACAGCTAACACTCGGCATATTTCGGACTATAGTTATATGTAAGTTGAGAAAAAATAAAAGTACTTGATTGGTGAGTTAAGTAAGTATGATCTGAATTGCCAATATTATTATGGGATTCTGATCAGGAGATAAGTAAAGATGAGATTGATAACAGAAAATGAGATTATAAATATTATCACGTGAAATTAATAAGGGTTAATTTCTTAAAACGTGACATACGCATTGACACGCATGTGCAGTGCATAGCGATAACGTTATTACATATTAATACTGGGTGATTCAAAAGTTCCCTTTTTTTTTAAGTGACCTTAAATAATGTTCCTAGTTTATCCATTTATCCATCGGACATCCAGATCAACATCCGGATAATTATCCGAATACCTATCAGGTTATTCAGATATAATGATTTTGAATTATCCGGATAATCAGATACGGATTAACGGATGACGGAATATCCGAATTGGAACTCTAACCTTATATATAGTTATTTATGCAAATATATATATATATGTATGTATATTTGCATAAATAATCATGACTCTATGTATAAGGTCACTTAAAAAAAAGGGAACTTTTAAAACACCAGGTATTATATATATAATGCAACTTTACAACTTTTATTGATCTTTAGTTTTTGCTTTCGTGCAACTCGTTTGATAATTGAATAGGTAATTGGCGTTTGTAATAATCAATCTCGAGTTATTTTGAATTGTTCATTTTTGTCTTTGGTTCATCATAAGATTATTTTCATTCATTCAAAAAGATTGTACGTTGTATTACTAAGTTTTTCTTATTGTTTTACCTTTTCTAGTGAATAAATCTTACAAAATACAAAGATCATTGTATTTTATGAAAATCTAATTCACATAATCAATATAAATTTTTCTATTTACGGGGATACACCGATAATTTTAGTTCCGACTGGTCCGATATTGCTTACAAATTATCATAGTTGTATGCATAAAGGGCGTTTTATACACAGACAAAAAAGTAAAAAATCAATAAAGTAGTTATTTAATTCACCTGTAAGGGGAAGCTGTTAAATGACTAAATATACTCAATAGCGAGCACTTGAATAAATTCATGAAATAGTTTGATCCCCAATCTAAAATTAGACTAAGTTAATAGTCAATAATGAGATATATACAATTCATTATGTATCAAGTGATTCTTGGTTGCCTACATTTGGAAAGTTCATGAACTTTTGTTGTTTGCACCAGAAATTTGTGCAAATTTAATTGTGCCCCTCTTAATGTAATGGATGTAGTGTCAGGAACCGGTAAAAATTTTGATACAATATTATTTATATATGATTTTCAATTTTCTATAAACTAGGTTAATGTATGTTCAGAGCACATGAAAGTTATCATTTACACAAACGCGTAAGTATACATGCGTTGTTACACTTAATACAAATTTAGACACGCGTGTGAACGGACAAATTACCGTTGATAATCTTAATAAAGTTTATGTAAATGCATCTAAAATGTAACTGTTTTTGATCGAAATGCATCAAAAACATAATTTTGTACCACCTTATGTATAAACTAAAATCCTCTGCTGTGTTCCAGCTCCAGATAATAGTGTACAAATGTTCATCGGTCCTACACATATTGCATAATTATAATTAAAAGCTTGTTAATGAATCCTTGGCAAAATCGACAAGGTTACAGTACCTCCTGAAGGACAAAAATGCCAATCTACAAAGCAGGACCAACAGATTGTAATAATTAGGGCGCTTTATCACTGTATTACCTAATTAAAATATATTGTTAGATATTGAACAAAAGTACTTATTTATTAGAACCTTGTGGGTTCCAAATTGATGTCTTTGCAGGGCAAATCCTAATTAAAGAATCTTGAAAAGTTAAATGAAAATTCTATCTTTTTATATTACATTATTGGTTATGCTGAACATTCTGCCCAGAATTATGAAAAATTTATGAGCCGGTTGGCCCAAATTATGGTTTAATGTTTTATTAATAAAATGTTCTTTTTTGATGTCAAAAAACTTCGCATCGATGTTGAAAGAACTAATATTAAGGTTCTCTTAATCTTAACTGTTTATATCATTATTGTCTGTCGTTCAACCGTAACTTTAACATTTAAATGAATTTAAAATTCCATGCATATTTAGAATCCCAATTTAACATGCTTTACACACACCGCTTACTTTTATTTATAGAGTTGCACGCTAAAGCCGTGCTGTCAGGGACCCGGAAAATTTTAGATTTTATTAATATGAATTTTAAATCCTATCTCTATAAATAAAATCCAAATTTTTACGGTCTTTACACACCGTATTTAACATTTGTCACGCGATTTAAGTAGACTATATCAATATTAGTAATGCTGCACATATGTACGTACATACCTAAGTTAAACTTTTCAAATGGGCTAATGTATGAAATTATTATTAAAAACGTATCCAACCTTTAACAATAAATCATTTTTAACTAACTAGCTAGTTTGAACGACTTTACTATCAAAATGATCACCTTGATATGACGATTATTACGAGCCCAAAATCACAAAAATTTAATCACAGGGTTCGAGATCCGTTCTGTTTCGGGTAAACCCGGGTGTGTCTCCAATTTTACCCGAAGTGACACTCCTGTGATTGGCTTCTACAAATAGTCCATATATAGTTAACTTGATCATCAAACAGTCAAAAAAAAAAAAGTTTGAGTCTAAAGTATTCTTCGAAACATAAGTAATCCCTTAAATTTTAATTCGTCGAAAACTAGTTCGAAATATAAGTAATCATTTAATAAAAATTCATCTAAATTATTTTTGAATTTCGGCTAGGAGGCATATTACGTTTGCATGCAAATTATTAGCCGTAAATAGCAAATATAAAGATATTCCAAATAAATATATTTAAAAGTCACATCCTTGCATCACATATCAAATCAAGTTAATCAGGCCAGTCTCTCCCAAGGTTCTGATCGCATGATGACCTCCACGGTCGCGGCGTATAAATTAACCTATCAATTCTGCAATAAAGTCAATATAATATAGAAATGTGATGATAAGTATTATTTAAGGACTCCATAAGGACTCCATAATGAATTGTAAATCTTGATTGCATATGCAACGGACAAGGTTGCGAAACATCGTTTTTTGACCCACCTGGCCATTTTCTTTACCTATTCTAAAAAAAAAAAAATTTAAAAAATTACAAATCGTTTTTGACTAGAATAAATTTAGAATAAATGTATCGTATGCTTTAGTAATCTCGAATTAAAAAATTATAAAACCAAATTTATATTTAAGTCAAAAATTTTTTTACTGGTTTATTTAGAAATTTGCGTATATAACGCGGTCGATGCTGAAATTTTAAAATTTTTGAGGGGTCTTTTTTAGGGATGGGATGGGTTGGGTTAGGTTAGGTTAGGAATCGATATATTCATCATTTAATCTGATTGGTCAAAGAATTGCTGAAAAAAGTATTGTATAAATATAATATGGGGTTTGCCTTGAAAATCACCTTTCATTTCCGATCGGATAAAAGCATACCCGATGTAGGTCATGCTATGTGTAAATCATCTTTTGCCTTGTTTATTCAATAATTTATTTCAATGAAAAGATGATTTACATATCAACATGATCGACACTGGATTTGTTTTTGTCCGAACTATCACGTGGAAAATTGTGCTAGCGGTTAATCGCGTCGCTTAACTAATTTAATTGCCTGACCATCTATTAATGGTTTAACCGCTGATTGATCGTTTAACTGTTTATAGTCGTGAATTAAAATGAAATCAGATTAAAATGAAATGAGAGGTTTCTATTTAACCCACCTATACTTGTTTATTATAAAGTATACCTCCAAACCCTAAAAAAATGCACACCCAAAATTTGTATCGCCTATCTCTTATTTCACTTTAATCTGATTTCATTTTAATTTGTCACATTTATTAGTCGTTTAACCGTTTAACCGTTTATTAATCGTTTAACCATTAATCATTTAATCGTCTGACCATCTATTAATCGTTTAACCGCTGATTAATCGTTTAACCGTTTATAGTCGTGAATTAAAATGAAATAAGATTAGAGGTTTCTATTTAACCCACTTATACTTGTTTATTATAAAGTATACCACCAAACCTTACCCTAACCCTAAAAAAAATGCACACCCAAAATTTGTATTGCCTATTTTATACTATCTCTTATTTCACTTAATCTGATTTCATTTAATCTGTCACATTTATTAACCGTTTAACTGTTTAACCGTTTATTAATCATTTATCCGTTGGATCTTTCTTAATTGTTTAATCATTTATCCGTTTATTGTATACGACATAGTTGAATCATTGAGTTCTTGCGAATTAGTGACAATTTCATTTCTAATTTCATTCTAAGCTTCTTTTTTGTATTGATATATCGTCATATTAGTGACAATTTCATTTCTAATTTCATTCTAATCTTCTTTTTTGTATTGATATATCGTCATATTAGTACCACCTAAATGCTAATCAGCAAGATATTGTATAATGATCATATATACTCGACCCCAATAAGTAATAATGAAATTTATTTTATCAGTTCTCATATGTAACTTGAACTAGACTACATATGATTTTACTTCAAAAAAGAAATCCATTTATATATAATAGTAACATTTAATCTTCCTAGCATAACCGCTAAAATAATCAATGAAACACTAATTAAAATAAGGCTGTTATCATTTATTAGCTAAATAAAGATACAATTAAAAAATGGCATAAAGTGTAAAGCCTTTTGTAGTAGAAAGAGTCTAATAAATATGATTTGGAGATAATCAAGTTTATTTTGATCGGAAATTTGGTATTTATTGGTTAATAATTTCGAGCGATGTGCAAGTCACCAAAACATTGTTACAAATTTCGGGCCGAAGTTTAACCGGATCTTATGATTTTCAGGGACAGTTTGATATCTTTTTACTGCAAAAGATTATTTTCTTAGAAAATTTTATTATAAAAATTTTCAAATTTATTTGTTCTCAGAAGGTGCGACTAATAAATTTAGCCAGTTTTGGTAATTGAATGTTTAAATTGTATAATCTGTAGTTTTAGGTAGTCTTAAGAAATTCATAAAAAATTGCAACATAAAGGTTTATTAATCAAAGCTATTTTTAGTTTACCGTTAGTAATAAATATTTTCATTTCACTCATCCATACTCTTGTATGATTCATTTTTTAAAAAAATTTTATATTGTATTGTTACGGGAAAAAAGGGATATTTCCGAAAATAAAGATAAAACTGACCGTAAATCTCGTGAATAAATAATTAAGACGCCACAAATGCTAAGGCTTTAAATCTTCGGTTATGACACGTGAGGCTTACTAGCCGAATAAACAGACCCGAAGCTAAAACATTCTCAATAAAGATACGCGTGACTATGTGTTGGAATTCTAAGCGATGTCTTTGGTGACAGCATTAAGAAGGGATGGTCAAAGTCTCTTAATCATACTTCCAAGAAGTTATTTAAGAACATAACATTGAGAACAGTTGGGTATTTAGTGTTATTTTTGCAAATGTAGTCACTGGCCTTCTTCTAGCCTGGGGAGAATTGCCTTTTATTTATAATGATTAGTTTAGATCTAATTTATTACATATATGCCATTTATTTAATAAAACTAATATATCTAATAATTAGATATATTAGTTTTATTAAATAAATGGCATATATGTAATAAATTAGATCTAAACTAATCATTATAAATAAAGGCCGTGTTGGCCTATAAAGGAAAACAACTCCCAAGTTCGCTTTAAAAAAAATTCTCCTTCGTTTTATTAAATAAATCCTAATATCTAACCTACATTTTTCTTAATTATCCCCTGATAGTCTACTAAGTAAAATAGTAGAGTTATCTTCGTGAAGCCCATAGATTAATCTATGATTACCGTACCCCTCCCGAAGTGATAATTGACCCGTCTCTTAGTAGTAGGAAAGGCGACCTAAGCTTTAGAACATCCATCCGCCAAATCTAACCGCCTCTTTCGATATGGTCGTCGAGTTGCTGATTAAAAATAAGGTTAGTTCGGTCCCGGTGACCAAACCGCCTGTTTCAATAGCTACACACAAAATATTTTGATTTACTAACATGGCTCAGTCTTTTCAAAAATATTAGAGGATTTGATTTTCACCAAGTTTTGACTTTCCTTAGGGGTTTCGCCAGAGTTTCGCCGGTTCACCAGAGTTTCACTAGTTTCGCCTTTCGCCGGGTTTAATTTCGTCTTTCGCCATTTGCCAAAAATAGTTTTGCCTGCCAACACTAGTGACGCCCCTGGTGAGTTGCCAGTATCCAATTTTCGGTCTAGTATAAAATTTGATTCAATAGTTTTTAAGAGGTAAATCGCGTTTAAAGAGTATAAAAATAACAAATTTAATAGTAGAAATTGTCGGAAGTTGATATAATTATTCTATAGGGTTGGGATGCAACTAGATTACTATGCCAAGCAAACCTTATTGAGTTTTATGTACTTTCTAGATTTTGCAGATATTATATTTATTGACTCACTAATATATTCTCATAATTAGCATTCAAAAATATATAACAAAGATGATAGAGCAAGTTATTCCGGTTCCAATAATGGTAGAATTATTAAAAAAAAATCAGTAGATCGTGAGTCATTGGTATTTTCTTCTTCATAACTACCATATTTTCGCGTAATGACGCTCATGAGCATTAATTATTTCGAGTTTTGGCCCGAATTAAGGCCCAAATTCGAAATTACACCCCACGCATTATTACGCAAAAATACCGTATATGATTACATATTGTCAAAAACTTTCGGTATTCCAACATTATATGAAAATAATAGTAACTCTTTACCAATTTTTACTATGAAATTTATACTACTTTCAACCAGTGTTCCGAGTTGGTAAAAAAAATTTTAATCGATTAATTGCCAACTATAGTTGCAACTAATCGATTTTTTCTATCATGTGATTATTGGCCAATCAAACTAAAGAAATCAACACGAATCAGCCCGAATAGACGGAATATCTCGGAATTTAACTAGTCGATTATTTAATCGATTAGTTGTTTCAAAATTTTCCAAATCGATGTTGTCAACTAGTTGGTTTTTCAACTAATGATTTGAATTACTGTAACCTACTACTTAAATTATTTTTATATTTCTTTTGCTGTAAAATATTGTAGGCTTTAACAAGATCAAGTGTCTACATGTAATTTTATCAACTTATCAGTTTTAAATGAAATTATCATATGTGCTGCCGTCAATAGAAATCAGGTAGATTGACATTTAAAAAAAATCAATACCTTTCGCAGCTTATATCTTGATGAATTTTGATGCCAATTTAATTATTCAATAGCTGAAAAAAAGCCTAGGTCTCAAGCTTTCTTTCGAATATTAAATAATTAAACTAGATTCTAAATTCATTAAGATATGAACTGTAAAAGGTAAGAAATTAATTTTTTTTTAAAAATGCTGATTTTTATTGATGGCAGCCCATATATAACTAAAAAAAACAATTTCTAAAAATAAGCAGTTTTTTTTGTTTTTTTGTAAAAATTTTAAGAAAATTAGAAACAGTTTCTATATATAAAAATCAAACTTTTACTAAGTAAATTAAATTTGGATTTCTAAGTAAAGTTGTTTAAAATATAAAAATATATATTTTTAAAAGTTACATGTAATTTGAATAAATATTTATAAAGATATTTTAATTTTTCAAAAAAATTAAAAATTTGAAAAATATTTATTTTAAAAAAAATTATATATTTTTTTTATTAAAAATAAATAAATTTTTTTTTTAAATATTAATAGTAAGGTCATATCTTTAACTTTATTGAAATTCAATTAAAGTTTTTACAAAAAAAAGCTTGCTTTTAAATTATATATAAAGAATAAAGACT
>CAJVQA010007200.1:0-14062 GCA_910591915.1 Cetraspora pellucida | reverse complement strand
TCCAAACAAATGAAATGCAAGAATGGCCAGAAGAAGAGGTAGCATTTGGACTAGAAGGATGGCAAACATCGACGATAGCAGAGTTAGTAGCAATTTGGGCAGCAATTCTAATAATACCTAAAAAGAAGCAAATAGAAATACAGATAGTAATGCTGTAATAAGAAATATTGGTAGAAGCTTAGAACAAGTGAACAGAAGCAAGATTATTAAGAAGAAGAATGCAATATGGATAATGAAGATTAAAGACCTTGTCAAGACAAAAAACATTTAAATAGAGTTAGTTAAAGTTAAAGATCATAGTAAAAATAAATAGAATGATTGAGCTGATAGTTTAGCAAAAAAGAGAACAATAAGTAGGAAAATAGTACAGGCCAAAAAAGTCAGTTGTAAAGAAATAGAGTACTGCCTAGAGTGAAAAAACAGAAAAACTAACATACCAGCAAGACTGCTTTGCAAGTTAGTAATAAATACAAGATTAGGAGCAAAGTGGAAAGAAACGAGAGCAATTAAAAGCCTAGAGCCAGAAGCAGAAGTCACAATTTATAATTGGACTTATTTTTGAAAAAGACTAAAAATGATCAAGAAAATACACTGCACAACAAAAAGAAGCATCTTCAGAAGAAGTGCATTTATCAAGTGCATAATAGATAAACTTCTGATATTAGAAGAACTTAACAGAAAAAGACCAGATATATACACAACAGTAGAATGCCAAGTATGTCAAGATAAAGTAAAAGAGACACAAGCACACTTGGCAGCACATAAAGAGCAAAGAAATCTCTGGAAGAGAATTCAAAAAGTAATCATTACAACAGCATAGAAGAAGTTAAAGGAAGATAAAAAGATTCGGATTTCCTCATATGTATTGTATATAGTGCTCTTCAAAAAAACACAAGATCAAGACAGCAGTTTGCAAATATAGTAGCAATAATGGCCTAGGATACATTCTATGAACAAGTATAGAGAATATGCTGTGAAAAAATCATCGAATAGAGGAAAAGAGTGGAATAACAGGTAGAACTAAAAGAAAAAAAGATGGAAATTTAAAGGAACTAAGAAAATGAGATAAGACAAATCAGAAAGAAAGAGAAGAGAAAAAAGAAGAAATAAGAGAAAAAGGAAAGCAAGTTGAGAAGAAAGTAATAAAAATAATATTAGAGCTTGTTATAAAAGAAAGAAGACCCTTTCATTATGAACTTTAAGTAGTCAGATGAGCAGCTTATTTCTGTTCAAAGTAATGCAGCAGGTTGCACTTAGGTACCATTAAGGTGACTAGGTGATGCTAGACTTAGATATTAAAGATATTTATATAGTTACAAATGTAATTCCAAAACCTAATAAAGTACTAGTGTGACTGCTTATAATAAAAAAAATAAAAAAAAATAAAAAAAATTATATATAAACCTAATGATAATTTTTTTTTATATTTAATTTTATAAAAAATTATATTAAGTAAACTAATTTTAATTATTAAATAAAAGGGTGTGGCAACTTAGTGAAGTGAATAAGTTGTCAATCCTCTAAGTGGTAGGTTAGGAGTTCAAAACCTACTGATAGCAAAAATTTGGAAAACCATCTATATTACATCGGTATATACAGGCATCTGTGCAATGCTAGAGTTATACAAAGGAATGCAAACCGGAATTGGGCAGTGCAAACACAAGATAAGTCCTTAAAACCAGTAATATAGCAACAGCTATCTATCGATCAGTTGGGATCAGTACCTGTAACACAGTTACACCAGATAACTGGCAGGTCATGGGGCATCTGTGGCCATGTAAATCCATGAACTGGAATAACTGAAGCCCACTTGGGAAGACTCAAATAGAGAGGTAATACAGATCTTCAACAGTACTACTGTAAAGGCTAGACCTAGGAAATGGATACCAATGTGAAAGAAATCAGACGAGCAAGAACCTTAGTGAGGGGTACTACCAACCAGGCTACTAGAAGACTCAAACCGAAGGAAAAGAACCTTGGGGGCAGATCCTGGGGTATCAGGGACAGGTCACAGTTCTATTAGGCTATCTGGATTGGGAGTTTGAGGTTGGAAACAGAGGTATACTAAAGTACTAGAGATATGCTGTGAAGTCAGTACTAGGGTCTGGGTGAACTCTGCAAGGGTGAGCCCTGTTAGCAAAGATTAAATGTGGGTAGTTAGTTAGCAGGAGGCCCTCTGGAGCCCTATAGTCAGGTGACATACTCTGAAATGTGTAATGGCCTGACAGATGTACAGACAGTAAGGTCAAAGTTAGGTTAAACAGCATCTAATTAGGTGTATGGAAGCTTGTGCTGCTATCTGCTAGTGTAGTATAGAGATAACCTTGTACAAGTTATGTAATCATAATTAATTCACAATAAAGGCAGTAGTCGCCATAACTAAAAGGCCTTAGCATAAGCAAAAAAAAAAATTTATTAAGTAAAAGTTGTAAAGAGGTCTTTATAATTCTAATAATAGTAAAATTATTAAAATAAATTAAAAACGCATTGATATATAAATTTTTAAAGATTAAGATATAAAATTATAAAATAAAATTAACTAATAGATTTATATAAATTAACTAATCAAATTTTATTTTTGTACTATTGTTATAGAATGAATTTTATTATTATATTTTAGTTTAGTTTTATAAATGTATATTTTATTATTATTATTATTTTTTTTTTTTTGCTCTTAAATAGTCATGCTAGTACTTTATTAAGATTTTTGAAACTATATACAATAATTACATAGAATTTTCCCAATAACTAAGTCTAGCATCATCTGGCCACCCTATTAGTACCTAAGTGTGACCTGTTGCACTACTCCAATCAGAAGTAGACTGCTTATCTGGCTACTTAAAGCTGTACCAAAAAGGATTTCTCTCTTTCAGAATGAGCATTAACTGTTTTCAATCCTTCTTTTAAATTCTTTCTTTTTCTCAAAGAGCCGAAAAAAGAGAGGTATTATAAAATTGAATACAAATAAGAAAATGACTAAAAAAAACAAAAGTAAACAAACAAAACCCAAATTAAAACAAAACAGCAAAACAAACACTTAATAGTAAAAAAAGAAAAAACAAAAAGAGGGTCGAAACCTCAGTCAAAGCAAATTGTAAAAATTATATAGTACTGCTACTTTTAGTCTTTATTCTAGAAATAGGTCTATACTATATGTAAATATTATTTGATGATAGAAATGTTAGTGTTTAATTTCTTCTTCATCAGTTCTACAGTCGACCCTTTCATTCCAATTAGAGTTACTCCTAATTCCAGAAAAGAAATAATTCTTCTATTTCCAAAATAGATGATTTTTGTAGATCTTTTATATAGGGTATGCTAAATTTCTACTTCTTATAAAAACTTCTGTCAAAACCAAGTGAAGAATATGAAAGTGATGTTCAGTTAGCAGGTATCCTTGAATTTCTAGTAAATATGTTGAAAACTTGCTTATTGTTCTCCTATAAGGCCTACTATTTTAATTTCATTAACAAAAGCTGAGACTTCTACTAAAATTTGTTATACAAGGGTGTCTCCTGCCAGTTATCTTGTATATATGTGCTTTTAGTTTGCTTGCTAAATATATAAAAGAGTCCAGTATAGTAGAACTATTTTGATCTTTATAAAAACCATTATTTATATAGTAGCCTCTTCTACTTTTTCCAATAAGTTTTCTGTTTTTGTTGGTATAAAATTTAGTACAAGTAATCATCAGGAAGAGTTGAATGTATATTTTATTATTATTATTTATTATTATTATTATTATTATTATTATTATTATTATTATTATTATTATTATTATTTATTAGTTATATTAGATAAAACAAATTGATTACAAGTATTTAATACTTGATGCTTAATACATGATATATAACATTTAATGCTTGACATTTGACACCTAACATCTACTACTTTGCTCTAATAATTATTAAGCTTTAACACTTAGTTTTAACGATTGTTAATAGATATATAAATCTTAAGAATTTTTCCAAATCAAGCAAGTCACAAACACTTCTCTTCTTCTACCTTTTAGTTTAGTATTTTTTGTAAAGTGTAAAAGGATTTTTTAAGAACAGAAACCTAATGAATAGTCTTATTTCTTTAATAAAGTTATTATTTTTATTTATAAACTATATTATATTTCTTTTTTAGAATAATTCTTATAGGCAAGGTCTATTATTCTTAAGTTAATAAAGTTATAAACTGTTATATTATCTTAACCAAACTACTTAGAGAAGGATATAGTTGCTGAATATTTAAAAGAACTATACTTTCCTTTTGAATACTACTATAAACCTATAAAGGATCTCTGTAGCCATATTATTGTTATAGTAAGAAGTTAAAAAAGCCTCTTTATTGTAATATTTGATGCCTTTTGACAGAAAGCAAAAAAAATAAAAGTCAGTTCGATTCCTAGCTGCTGAATAATTTCACTGAACATATTCATCTCAGAAGATCAGAAGATAGCTACTATATAATTTTTCACTAAATATAACCTGTCTCAGAAGATAGCTGCTATATTAATTTTTACTGAACATAACTTGTCTTGGAAGATAGCTGCTGTATTGTTCTAGGGTTAGAACACTTTTCTTTAATTACTCTTTTAGACAAGAAAGAAGTTTTCTTTTATGGTTTACACTGCTGTTGAACTTCACAATGAAAATATACAAAGTTATTAGAACACCTATTTAACTGAAACTCACCTTGCTGTAGACATGCTCCAAGCAATCAGTTCAGATTTATTTTGTCTCTAGTGTTATTATCCTATATACACTAGCTCTCATTCACCTTTTGGAAAATTTTGAACTTGGTATAAGACCAACTTCCATGCTAAGTATCATACTTCTAAAACTCAAAAAAACTTTGCTCTTCTTACCAACTACTTCAATTAGATTACACTTCACCTTTGTGTTCAAGATATTATTTTTAGTTGTTATATCAATCTAAACTTTTAATTTCAGAGAAATTGCTCTAATCATAGTTTAACAATATACTCTATTCTTACAAGTTCCTGTCTTACTTTTTGAACATCAAAACATTTTTGATCTTTATATTAATGCATCACAAAGTTTTAGTTTTAAAGAACCTAGTCAATTTAGTCAATATTTGGAAGATTTAGAAAGTCCTATTCTACCTCCTACTGAAAAATATAATATAACTCTTACTGCTGATATTCTATTCTTAATCAACTCAGCAAACAGCTTATCTCTTTATAGTAAAATAGCTACTTTCACTAAATACTCTGCTAGTCATCATACTTCTCTTGATTCACCTCATCAACAGCTTCTTTTATTCAATCTTTCAATATCCTCTTTACTTATTATTGATAATATTGAAACTAAAAAATATATTACTGCTATCATAGAATTTGAAGAAGCTTTTAGTTCACATTATATTCCTTTTAATTTATTCTGTTAGTAACTTTTTATAGATAGCCTTTTAGATATTCTTATATTTTAACCTCTTTACTACAACCCTTCTGTTATATCCTTACCTCAACTTTTTCCTTCTAATCCACCTGCTGTTATGACTAACCAAGCTTTACAAAATGCAGCTACTGATATCAATAACTTAGCTACTGCTTTAAAACATGGAAATGAACAAGTTCTACTAACTATAGAACCTTTTTCAAGATAATAGTACTCAAGACTTATTTACCTGGCTTCAAGAAATTCAAAAAGCTAATACAGCAAACCATTAAAATACTGTCTATTAATTAAAACTTGCTTTTATATACATAAAAGACATTGCTTTAGACTGGTACTGCAGTTTGAACTCCTAGCTTAATGCTTACAGTGATAATGCTAACCTAAACTGAAGTTTCAAGCATCTATTTAAAGCTCGATTTAGGACTCTTAAACAGAAAGCAATTTGGCAAAAACAATTATTTGACATTGAACAAGAAACAAACAGTATAAATGCTTATATAAATAGGTCTAAATCTTTATAAAAAAAAAGTAGACTTTATTATAGCCTTTTCTGCTGCTTTTATTATTTAACTCTTTATCCAAAGATTATGACCAGAATATGTTATCAATGTTCAAGCATCTGAACTAGCAAATCTAAATGCTGCTATTGATGCTGCTTGATAATAAGAAACTAGCAAGCTTATAGCTACTGCTGCACCTTCAAAAACAAACTAAGCTATTAAGTAATTAACAGACCAAATTGCTCAACTTAGTATTAACCTAATCCAGCAACAACAACCTTTTCCTACTGCTTCTGTAAATTATGCTAAAGCCCCTACCCAAGCACTTCAACTTAAACAATTATCTACTTGCTTTTATTGTGGATATACTAAACATTTTATCTCTAATTGCATTACTAAAAAAAGAAATAGAAAACAAAGACAAAGTTTCTATAACTGAAGACATACCAGAGATAATTGATGTAATTATTCTTGATCTAGAAGTCAAAATTATTCTCAAAATAGAAGCCAATCTTATGAATGAAACTACTATTTATTAAATTATCAAAAAATAAAAGCTCTGAATACTTTAAATACTCTTCTAACCAATCTCTTTATTCATATTATTATGATGTTTACTATCTTAATCAGAATTAAACACCCTTTTCTTTTTCTTCAATTAGTTCTCAAAAATAGAAAATCTTGTTAGCCAACTTTTTTATTCATATTGCATTTTCTGTACACTTAAGTAAAGAAGCTAAGAATGCCAATATTATTACATCCTCTATCTATACTACATCTGTTAAATGCAATATTCAACTTAGAAACAGACCTTACCAAGTTATTATTGACAGTGGTGCCTTCATAAGCATAATTGCTTATAAGATAGTTAAAGAATTAGAATTAAAACTCAAACAAGCCTCTTTTAGCTTTATTATATCAGCTACTAGCAACTTTATTAGATCTTTAGAAGTTATTCAAGATCTACTTATCACTATTGATCAAATTACTATTTTAGTTATTGTTAAAATAATAGATGTTATATTATATTTTATTCTTTTTGGCAATAACTAATTTAAGAAAATTGAAGCTAGTTACAGTTAGAAAAGTATATGCTATGTTTTTAAGTAGAAAGATAAAAAGCATGCTATTTCTACTACTTACAAAAATGATCAACTACTTCTAGCTTAACCTATTGTTACTAATTCTAATAAGCTTAAGCTTTACAAACAAGAATATTTTACAATTCTAAAAGCATATGCTCTTGATGCTGACTTGCTAAACTATTCTTCTTTAGCAATAGTTCAGAAGAATAGACTATTTACCAACCCAAGCATAGAACCAGACAATCTAAAGCATGTGTATATAGAAACTGTAGATTATCTAATCATCTTTTTGCACAATGTTCTACTAATCTTTGTAATCATTGCCAACAATCTGAACATATCACCACTTACTGCTCTTAACAACCACCAAAAAGAGCTAGCTGTCACACTTGCAATCAACCTGACCATCTTTATAGAGCCTGTTCACAAAATGTTTATAACTCATATAACAACTATGAACATATAGCATTGATTGTCCTTTAGCTGATCTTTGAAAACAAAACTATTTATATAAGTATAGCTGTAACTCTGAAATAATAAAATTCCAAAGACTACCTTATTATAGTCATAGACATACTTACTATTGTTGCCAATATCATATTCTAGAAAGACCTGAGTTTTTAAGAGCACTTAACAACCAACTTTTTTGTTATGCTTATTATTTTAACTTTTACTATGTTTTTGATTGAGAAGACTCTCAAAGTGTTTATTTTTATATACAAGATGAAGGTCATGGACTATTTGTAAAATGTAAAGTATATTGAAAAACAAAACCTCATTCTCAAATGTACCAACTAGAAAGCCTTAGTAAAGAACTTTGATTTTGTGAGCTTAAGTACTTATATGCTTATAAAGCTAGTCAGAATGTTTGTTATTATTCTAACTACAATTTGTGAACAAGAATTAGATATTACACAAAATTTAACTAAAGTGCCAGATCCTAATATGATCTAAATCAGACTTGTATATATCATCTTGCTGCTGTTCTTCTTCAGGAAAGTGACCAAACTATTATTGAAGCTCTTGAACCCCAAGTTGGTAACTGTTTTAGCCAACTCTAGTCTAATGATAACATGAAACTAGTATTACAAGAAGAACAAAAAACTCTTGAAGAGAATGATGAACTTCTTCTTCAACAAATGCTAAATAAGTCCTTTAATACTAGTCATCCTGAATATAATCAACAATTTGCTCTTGCAACCTTACTTCAGAATTTTAGTACTCCTGTTGACCTTTGCAAGAAATGCTTACATATTAAGTATCAAAAAGAATTAGATCAGCATAAAGAATATTGTAGTGATTGTGATACTGTATTAGCACATTTACCAAACTTCAAACTTACTTCAGAACTAGACTCTATTCACATTGAACCAATTACCAAGATACAACTTCAGTTGGATCAACAAGCTTGACTTATCTAACAATTGCAAATACAAGTTTAATCTCTGCAAGATACCAACACACAAATTCTACAATTTTTTTAAAACTATTTCTAACATATAAAACAATAAGAAATGTTCTTGAAATTCTCTTGAGACCTTAAAATTTTTAAATAATCTTAGACAAGATGAAAAACTACCTGATGACTCAGACAAGCCTAAAACAAACCCTAGTAACCTTATACTCCAAATGGTATATTTTATCAAGATCTGTATTTCCTATAAGAATAGATCTTGACCTCTTAAACAGCTATAAATATTGAACCTTTATAACCAGAACAAAAACAAAAATTTAGAAACTTATTAGAAGAATTTTCAGATCTTTTTGCATTAGATATAACTAAATTAGGTTATACTAATTTAGTTACTTATAAAATCTATACTGAAGATGTCTCTTCTATTCAATTATATCCTTATTTGATGCCATCCACAGAACAGATATTTATAAAAAAAAAAATATAACAGATGCTTGATAATAAACTTATTAGACCTTCTAGTAGCCTCTGAATCTTTTCTGTTATACTGATATGAAAAAAGAATGAAAAATCATATTTTTGTGTAGATTATAGAAAGCTTAATACTATTACAAAAAAAGATCATATCCTTTATCCTAAATAGATGAAATGCTTAATGCACTTGCTGAATCAATATGGTTTTCTACTCTAGATTTTGCTAATAGATATTAGCAAGTTAATATAGACTCTAAAGACTAAGAAAAGACTGCTTTTATTATTCAATATGGCATTTATGAATTTAATGTAATGCCTTTTGAACTTTGCAACACTTCAGCAATCTTCCAAAGATTAATATACTGAGTTTATGATAAATTTGCATAAAAATTTGTAATAGTATATTTAGATGATACTATGTCTACTCAAAAACATTTGATGAGTATTTTGAACATTTATGAAAAGTCTTTATCAGAATTTGAAAGATTGGATTATGTCTTAACATTGAGAAATGTAACTTTTGAATGCAAAGCCTACTTTTTTTAGGTCATATTATATCTGAAAATTGAATTGCTTCAGACCTTCAGAAAATAGAAGCTATTCACAATATACAACCTTCTAAAAATGTAATCCAACTTAGATCTTTTCTAGAACTTGCTAAATATATAAACAATTTATTCAAAACTTTTCAAGCATAGCTAGACCTCTTAATTATTTAATAAAAAAGGATACTGCATATAAATAGCACTCTAAACAACAAAAAGTTTTAATAAATTAAAAAAAAGACTAACTATTGCTCCTATCTTAGCTTATTTTAATTTCAAGTATCCTTTCATATTAGCTACTAATGCTTTTTATTACAGCTTTGGCAATACATTTTGCTAAATAGAAAAAGATAAAAAAGAGTACCCAATTGCCTATATGAGTAAAAGTCTTTAAAAAAAAGAAATGAACTATAATGCTACTGAATTAGAATGTGCTGCTATAGTTTGGGCAATTGAACATTTTCATAAATACCTAGGAACTGCAAAGTTTATTCTTATCACTAACCATTATGCTCTTAAATAGTGAAGGACAGCTGAATCTTAAGAATGAATTGGAAGATGGATACTTAAATTACAACCTTATAATTTCGAATTATTCATAAGCCAGGCTGAGTTTATTCTCATATAGATGCATTCTTAAGACTATTAACTCAGATATTACTAATATCACTTCAATAAATTTGGATCTATATGTTAACTTATATAACTATTTAGAATCAGACATATTGTCTAAAGAATTAACAGATATAAAAGAAAAACAACTAATTAGACAAGCCAGACATTTTGAAACAAAGCATGAACTACTATATAAAAAGAACAGAAAAGATTCTACTCATTCTCTTAGAGTTATCAAATAGACTGAAGTAAAACCTATTCTATACATGATGCACAAGTATCCTACTGCTAAACATTTAGAAACAGAGGCCATGTATTACAAGATTGCTGAATGATAGTATTGGAACCAAATGTATAAAGATGTACAAGAATATGTTCATACTTGTACAAAGTGTCAACAATTTCAAAAAGGATAAAAAAAAACTCTTCTATTTTATTCAAATAAAACAAGCTTTTGAATAAATTAGTATCTATTTAGTAGAACCTTTTTCTCTTACTAAACAAAATAATCACTATATAATTGTTGCTACAGAATACCTAACATGATGGCCAAAAGCCTAAGCTATGCCTAATGCTGATGCTGTTACACTAGTACAATTTATTTTTAAAGAAATAGTTTGTAGACATAGAACCCCTAAAATTATCTTATCTGATCAAGGACAAAACTTTATTAGTGAAACTATTCATATATTATATGAAAGGTTTCTAATCAAACATAAATTATTATCACTATACTATTAATAAACAAATAGCATGATCAAAAGATTCAACTGAACACTTTGTAAATTTTTTGTTAAAGTAAAAAGAACAGATGATTAAGACATTCATAACTTTGCTATATTATTGGCATACTGAACAAAGAAGCATGCTACTACTGGATATATTTCATTTCAACTTATTTATAGTTAACAAGCTACACTTCTGATCGAAGCTTTGATATCTGTTGAACCATTACCAAAAAGTAGTAAAAATATTAACTTACAAGACAGTATTCTATATAAAGCTTATGAGCTAATAGACAAATTACTTTAATTACAAAAAAATACAAGAAATAATATTGATAAATCACAACAAAAACAGAAACAATACTTTGATGCAAAAGTCAAAGTACAGGAATTCGAAGTAGATAACAAAGCATGGATCTAACAGAAAGAACTAGAAATATCAAAATCAGCAAAATTTGAAAATAAATAACTAGGACTATTTATAATTCATAAGAAATTAGAAAATAGTGCTTATAAGTTATGAAATAAAGAAGGAAAAATCTTACAAAACTATTACAATAATGATTGATTAGCAAAATATTATGAGAAACAGACTTGAGAACCAATAGTTGTTGTTAAAACTTAACAAATTTCTAGAAGAAATTTAATTTGAAAAGGAGTGACATAATGAAAAACATTTTTTTTTACATTTTTAGCAGCCTTGCCGATCATTTTTATTAAGAGTTTTATATATATAATTTTGTATAAAATTGGCTTAAATTTTGGTTTGACATCCCTGGCTGCTTCTATAAGTATCCAGAAGTAGTCTGCTGTACTGGCCAGATGTTAATCTGGCCAGAGGACTATACCAAGCTAGTTGTTAGAACCATAAAAGAATGGTCTTATCTTTTTTTCTATATAATTTCTGACCAAACCTAACCAAGAACTTTGTATTTTTTCTTCTTTTTCTTTTTTCTTTTTTTTTACAGCTTGGCCTTGATCCTTCTCTAAAATTTCTTTGTCTACTTCTTTTATCAGATTTCTTACTATATTACTTCTTGAAATGCCTTCTTTTTTTTTTTTGTCTGCAGAGCTAATTCTGTTTGCTTTTTTTCAGTTGGTAACTGCTTCATAATGTTTTTTTCATATATATTCAAAGAAACCATTCCATGCTGTATTTGTTCATATTGTTATAAACTCTTTAGCTTCTTTGAAAGTTTGAATGGGCTTTGTATTGTTATTTTGGCTTTTTCTTGAATTAGCCCTTTTATGCTTTTGGATCTACATTTTTTTTTCTCTTCTGCTGAGTTTTCTCATAAGATTTCTGTTAGTTCCAATTTGCTTGTTTTTTTCCAAGTTTTTTCTAAGAGCACTGATCAGGCCAAATTGATAGCTGAGTTTTCTGTAATAGCCCAACCTTTTTCATGACCTTTACAAATAGCTAAGTATTCTTGGTCTTCTTCTTGGTCTTCATTATATAGAATGCAGTATGGCTTTTTATATATATTTAGATATCTTTTTGCTAGAGTTTTCAGTACTAGTAGTTTTTTATTAACATATTTGATTAGTGTTGCAATTTCTCTATTCTTCTTTATACTCGTACATCTGACTCTGCTTTGACTTCTGACTTTTTTCCATAGTAGTAACCAGTTGTGCTCTTCTTTTTCTTCATTTGGTTCTATTTTTTGAACAGTTGATGTAAATCATTATTCTGAGCCAACTTTAAAATTTAAGATGTCTTTGACAAATTGTCTTGTTGGCCCTTTTACAATTGTTTCTTTCCAATAAAGTAATATGTTTGAACTGGATGGTAGTATTACTATAATCATGTCTCTATTTTCTATACTATTTCATTCTTTTGCTATTTTATCTACTCTAGTATTCCATTTGTTATCACTATGTCCCTTAACTCAGACTAATTCTAACTCTATCTTTTTTAATTTGAGTAACTCTATTATACTTTTTTCAAGTCATAGTTCTTTTCTTTGATCCATTGTCTGCTTCTTTTTGGCTTTTTTCCTCTTTTAAAACCTGATATTGCTGCTGCACTATCTGTATAGATCTTAATTCTTCTTTTTTTTTGGTGCTATTAAGCTTACTAACCAAATTACTAGCAATTCTGATTTTGTTGATAAGAGCCAATTTTGGGCACCTATAGCACCTTTATTAATTACTTTTTCTTTTTTGTATTAACTTGTATTCAGCCTGCTTTCATGTGATCAATATCTAAAGCATTATTTGTTGCTACTTTCTTGAATGAACCATCTGTATAGAAGATAAGTTCTTTATCTGGATTTAATTTGTTTTTTGGTTCTTAGAAATAAGAAGTTCTTTTATTTTTTTGCTTAGACATTGTTTTTTGATCAATTCTGTGTTCAAATCATAATATGTTATATCTTTGAGCTGTGCTTCTGACTCATTTATTTTAGTTCTGTTTTCTTGCTACCAGCTATGTATCATTTCTTTGTTTATTATAAGTAGTGGGTCTTTATCTTTTCTGATAAATCTTGATAATGAATTTTGAACTTCTTCTCTGTAACTCTCATCAGCAAATTTTTTTTTTTTTTTATTACACGAATTGGTGTTCTTTTTATTAAGATTAAATATTATTGAATTTTATATTATATACAAGTAAAACATTTACTATCTATGAATTTAACAAGTTTAAGTACTTTCTTGCTTTTTTGTAATTTATTTAAAATTATTAGACTTCTTTTCATTCGGTGTTCAACAATTTTTCCTATTGCCAGTTCTGAAATAGTATTGTTTCTCCACATAGATTGGGTATACCAACACCATATTTCATAGATAATATTTATATGTAGCCATAATGCAGCCTCTCGCTCTTTAGAGAGTTGGATATTTGATGCTGTAAAAATCTCTTCGATAGTTGTAGAAAGAACCTTTTCTGCTGGGAATCTAAGTGCCTTATATCCTTTTTCCCAGATAGTTTTGCTAATATTACATTTTAAAGCAAAGTGAACTAGTGTTTGTTTTTGATCTGGGCAGTTAGAACAGTTTTCGTTAATGTTTTTGTTTACATGCATAAGCCTATATCCCAAAGGAAGTGCATTGTTTTGTAACCTCCAAAAAATATCTTTTTTCTTGTTTAGAATTCCTATTGTGTTAATTCAGGTGAAAGGATAGCTAGTATCGACTGGAGTTTGAACTGCTGTAGGTAAAATCAATTGAGTCTTTAAGAAATCAGTTGCATTCTTAACTGAAAATTGGGAACCTGGCCAGTCTCCAATTGTAAGATCTGACAAATTCCAAGGCCAGTTGTTTGTATTTAGTATTGAGCCTTTTAATCTTTTCCA
>CAJVQA010007199.1:0-14063 GCA_910591915.1 Cetraspora pellucida | reverse complement strand
CCCATTGAGCTTTGTTCAGTTCCAATATCAGTTACTGATCCATCAGTATAAAAAATAAATTCCTTATATAACAGATTATTTTGAAAGATTTTCTCAAGTTTGTTTGAACATTTGTTAGGTTTAAAAATTTTAGTAATTGTTGAATTTGATATGTTGATAGTAGGGTAGTTATATGGAATTCATGAAAAATGTTTAATTGCTGTTGAGTAAATAAGATCCAGATAGTTAGCATTAAGTTTAAGTTTAGAGGTTTTTCTTCCCAAAAAGCTGGTGCAAATAGTTGCTGATATATTGATTGTACATATTTGATTAATTCTATTAGAATTGAGATGGCATCCAGTATATAGTATGCAGTTCAGATCTGAAAGAGAGTAATAATGGTTATGTTCTAAATTAATAATAGCATTCCAGTATGAGATAGAAAATTGATTTGTGTTTGGAAGATATTTGTGAATCTTGCCAATAATAATCTCTTTATTATTGTTATTATAGGTAAGTAACTATAGTTTAAGTTTTTTCTTAATAGGTAAAGTGTTATATGCAAAAGCATTAACTCCAGATGGTTGAAAATGAGGAAGGATTATGCAGTGCAGTCTGTCAGACAAAATTGTGTTTTCTAGATAGATAAACCAAAGAGGCTGCCTTCCTTTAGTTAGTAGTAAAGTCTGGGTAAATAGTGATGCCATTTAAGTAAGGTACTGTTATCTGCAGTACATAATTGTTCTAAATAGAATATGTTGTTTTTTCGAAGCTGTTTTCTAAAAGTGTTGTATTTGGAGTACTGAATAAGTATAGGCTCTAATGGTTGATAACCATCGTGAATTGTGTTGGGCCACAAGACATTAGAGTTTGCTAAGATTGAAATGCCCAAGTGTTGTAGAAGTTGTATGATTTTAATTTAAGAGTAAGTTTGTTGGATTCATCGATAAGTAGTTGGTTATGCTGAAGTATGTTAGTAGCAGACCAAAGGTTGTTTTGGAGTTATTGTAATCTAATTTTTGTAGAGATGCCAAGTGTTGCTGGGTCATTAATTCTTTGTTGAAAGCAGGTTACATGATGTTGTAACTGGATATTCCAAATATTATATATATTATATATATAAGGGTTTAGTATAATACTGTTAGGACTAATGCAAGAAAGTTTGGCTTTATGTTTATCATAGTAAGGTTCTGTAAGAAACAATTGATCAACTGGGGCTGAGTAAGTATTGAGTGAAGTATTGTTAGATGTTGTTAGTAAAGGTAAATGTTTGTAAATTTCATATTGAAAAGGTTGGATAGTGTAATGTTCATGTAAAATAGAATCAGAAAGATTAGTATATATGTGTAGCTCAGTTTTGTTTTGGTTGATAGATATTTTGAAGCTATTTTTGAAAGAATGTTTTCGAAGATAGAATAGAAAGTTTCCAAGTGTTATAGAATTATGTATAATAGGTAGATTGTGTAATTGTAAAAATTTGTTGTAGCATATGTTTGTTTCTGCAGAAGGTGAAGTGTTGGAAGCAGAAACTTGGAAGATTGAATTGTTTTCTACAAGGTCATTTACTGTTTGAAGTTCAGCTCACACAGCTGTAGAGGATATCATAGCCTGCCTTGTACATTGGGTCTGGCTATTATTAGCTTGGTTCTTTATGTAAATGGGCTTTACCACCTGTTCACTTACATCATTTTCCTTGCCAACTACTAAGGATGTATCTCTTGGCAAGGTGACAGCTGCATCTATGGGGTTTGTAGAAAACAGATTTATTGAAAAAGGGTTTTCTTAAGGAAGAGAGATTCTTCAATTAAGGAAGGTATTAAGTATGATATTTTAAATTTGTCTTGTAATATTTTGTTTGCCTCTGGATAGGCAGTTTCTTAGTAATAGGTATTAATTTGTGGGTATGTTAGAGATTTGTCAAGAGAGTTAAAGAATGTCAAAACTCTTGCCAATAGTTCAGTACTAATAGGTTTGTAAGTAATAAGTTCAACTGCTTGTTGTTTGTTAAGTTTGTCAATATGATGGTTTTGTACTGTAATGTTTTGATACAAATTAAGATATAAATAAAAGTAGTAGCTGTGATGTTTGGAGTTGGTTGCAACATTGTTGAACTTGCAAGCAGATTTTTTCATTTTTGTTGCAAGCTCTTCAAGGAGAGATGTAGGAATTTGTTTGTTAAAGGATGCTTCATGTTTGCTGTTTTTGTAAAATATAGATGGGTTGATTTCAGGTTGTTTCCAAACTTCATTTTCTTGTTTTGGAAAGCATACATATGATTTTTTAAAAAATATCATTTAGTAATTGTAAGAAATTATAATAAAATTGGAGGTTGTGAGTTGTAGTAGATAGATTTGTATTTTCTGGTTCTTTTTCTTTTTTTTTTGAGTTCTGTTTTTTCTAAGTAAGAACAAGTTTCATCTGTGCAAGTAAGCATATGAAAGTTAGCTAATTTTATTGTTTCATTTTAACGTTCTTGTAAATTGTGAGGTTGTTGGAATTGTATTTCAGTAGATAAGGTTTCTTTAAGATAAGAAATAAATTTTTGTCAAATTTGGTATTTTAAGAAGTTAAACACTTTGGTTTCATCTAATGTTTGGGTAAATTGTTAGTTGTATGTTGGAAAAAATTGGTTAAACCATTGTTTTAAATGGTCTAAAGAATTTGCAAGGGATGGAATGTTAAGTTTTTAGTAAAATAGTGTTTTTGGAATATTAAAATCAAGATAGATATTAAATTTGCTATCAGATTTAATTATAACATATTGTTTTTCTTTGTCATAGTCAGATACTTTTAATATAATGTTAAATCTTTTGAGTCGGAGTTGGAAGTCTTCAGCAAATTTGATGTAATCAATTGCTTGATAGTTGTTTGAAAGATATAAGTGAATGTGAGCCAGATTAATACAAAGTTGAATATGATATTGGTTAGTATATGGGGGGATAGTAGCTAAAGAGGCAAAGATTTTAGAATAGTTAAGTTTTGTAAAGAGAATTGTAGTAAATGCCAGGATAAGTTTTTTGAGAGTTTCTTCAAGTATATCACTTTATTAAGATTCTTAAAACTATATACTTATACAATTACATAGAATTTCCTAATATCTAAGTCTAGCATCACTTGGCCATCTTAATGGTATCTAAATACAACCTGTTGCACTATCTTAGTTAAAAATAGACTGCTTGTCTAACTATTTAAAGTTATATTAAAAGGGTCTTTTCTCTTTTGTAACAAGCATACTTATTGTCTTCAAAGTTCTTTTTTCATTTGGTTTGCTTTTTCTGCTTTCTTTTCTTTTTCTTTTTCTTTTTGCTTGTTTATCTTTCTTTATCTTTTTCTTTGTTTTCTTTCTTATACAAGCATCTTTTTTCAATTTATTTATTATATTGATTTTCTTCTCCTAGACTTGTATTTTTTCACATCATATTCTTTATACTTGGTCATAAAAGGTGTTTTATACTGTTCTTGTTACTATAGTATAGAACAGCATAAAATATCCACTATGCCAAATTTGCTAAGATCAACATAAAACTTTCAAATATTGTGCCAAATTTGGTAAGGCCAATATAAAACATCTACATATAATACCAAATTAGTTAAGAATAGTTTAAAAATTTTTATTTATATAGAATTGCCAAATTTAAATAGAGACAATAAAAGATCTTTGATAATAAACACTAAGGGTGCTTTTAAGCATCTCTCTCAGTATAATTAGCTAACTATAGAGATCATGTACAAGAACTATAATCAATTGAAATAGCTTTTATAATAATTTTGACATGTTACAAAATATGAATATTAAATTTTAGCTAATTAATACAACTCTATAATAAAAAAGAATAGTCTTTGACCAATTTTTTTTTCATTATAATAATAAACTCACTTAACTAAATAATTTATTTTTCATTAATTAAAAATTGAACTCAAACCTATTGATTTAGGTGCTTGAGAGCATCCTAAGTTTAAAATATTAAATTCAAATTGCTTAATTGTTAAGACACAAAAGTCTATAAAGTAATTAACTTATACAGTATGCATATTATTTATCTTTTCAATTGGTATAGCAATAATTAATATTAGTATAGTACCAATGCTAATTATTGCTGAGCTAATAGAAAAAATAAATCATATGAATGTAATTGAAATAAAATTTAAATGGCTTTGCTTGCACTTTACCCATATTTATTAGTTAGACTTCAAAAATCATTTTCAAAATTTATAAAAATGGTGCAATAATATTGAGTATCTAAATAGTAGATTATTTTATATTATTTGAAAAAAATGCATTAGCTGTACCAGTAGAGTTTATAAGATAAAAATCATATAAGAAACAAAATATATATGCCCAATAAAATTTTTTTAATTTTAAAAAAAAAACATGCTTATTTCACATTTGGTATTTTAAATTACTTGAAGACTTTTTAAAAAAAATGCATTTATATTATCAAATTCTTGAATCTGAATTATAAAAAACATATTATGCCAAAATTTATAATACTAAGTGAAACTATTCAATTGTTTTGCCTTCTCAGATGGTTATAAATAATCTCTAATGCAATTATAGAATTACTCATAACATAAAAATAAATTGGTTTTTATATAACTTTATGCTAAGTTTTTTTTATCACTATTTTATTAATATTTAGCAAATGTTTTGTTAAAATTGATCTATCATAATTACAAAACTAAAAAATTATACAAATAAAAAAACTATTCTAAAAGAAAAAAAAACTAGATTATCCTAACTTGATTCATGATTTCTTTATTAATTAACTAGTGTTTTCTGTATTGCCTAACCACATATTCTGTAGCCTTATTTATCAAACTATTTCTATATGCATCCATTCATTTAAATGATAATCTGGCAAAAGAACAAACCTTTTTTACTAAAATAGAATCAAAAGCTTCAAGAATAATTTGCTTATATTTTGGAAATGAATACTCATAATTATCTCTCATATATTTCTTTGCTACTTCCTAGTACATTTCAATGTAGTTAAATTTAAGATGAAACTTGAAATAAAATATAACCTAAAAACAAATAAGTAAATAAGACCCAAAAAGATAAAAAAATTAAATAAAAATAAATAAAAAACAATAATTATTTATCTTATGCCTATAAGATTCAATTTTTTGCTGAATTTAATTATATTGTACAAGAAAATTAGAGTGATTAGCCATCAGGTGATGTGTATAACAGTTAATAATACTAGAATTTAAATCTTTTCTATATGAAGCACATTCCAACATTAATTCTTCTTGCCACAATTCTTTCTCTTTAAGAACCCATTTGATTCCTTTTAGTTAGTTATGCAGATTTCTATAAGATTTTTTTTATTATCATATATATAATTATTTTGTTCAATGATCATTAATTGTCATTGTCCATTCTATACAGTATCTTACATTTTTGGAACAAATTCATCTGAACTAAAATTTATTCTTAAAGCTATAAGTGCATTTTTTACAAAGACTATATGAGATGTAGTATTGTCAAAGACAAATACATATATAAATAAGTATTTAATTAAGTAAAAAAAACTTGAATTTTAAAATCAAGCTTTTATTTTTTTTAAAAAAAAACAAAAATACTTTTTTCTTTTTTTTCTCTCTTTTTTTCACTACTTTTCTTTATTTTTTTTATTTTATTTTATTTTTTTTTTATTTTATTATTTTATTTTATTTTATTTTTTTGTTAAATCCTATCTATACATTCTGGATGCATTCTTTCGAAGATATTTACTATCTGTTTAACTTGATCAAGTAATTTGTTGGAATTCCAAAATCCATCATAATATGAATCTAGCACCATTATTACATATGCCTTCTCAACATCATTCTTTAATAGTTTAATATTTTCTGTTAATCACTGACATAGACACCAAGATTTAACACTTTTTTTCTTAATGGTTGCTCTTTTTTCAGACCTTACAAAGCACACATCTTATCATAAATAACAACAGAAAAGTTCTAATTTTACAGCTTTTATTGTACTACTTTGACATAAATTTATCAAATTCATCAACCTTTTGAAGAAAGATTTAATAATATGTAACAACATCTGGTTACTCATGCTCATCAATATATACATCTTTTTGATAATATTTGTACCAAAGTTAAGTTTATGCATTCATCAATATATGGTTTAAATAGAAACATGTTGTATAAATCTTTCATTTAATTGAAGAACTGTAAAAATGTTACTTATTAGATTAGTTATGTTCTTTGGTAAACCTCTTGCTCAATATAATTTTGGTCTATTTTCAGATTAATTTTAAACTTTTAGAAATGCAAATATGCAGCAATCTGAAGCAAAATTAGCTTATCATTAAGCAGGCTTTTGAAAGAGAACTTCTCATGAAAACTCCAAATTAATTTTTCTGCAATTACACAAAAATTGTTATTCAGCTATCATAAAGTAAAATATGGATATGCCAAGAGAAAACTAAACTAAGATCTTATAATTGAAGTATAGTTTTTTCTTAATGTTATCTATATATTAAAAAATAATAAATAACATACTTTTTATACAGATATTTGTCTACTTTCTGATACATCTAGCAAGCCATGGTCCATTATCAATAACTTCAGTAACTACTTTTGATGGTTTAATTTTTTTTTTCTCATTTAATATCAGATAGAAAATATATTGAACTGCTGTATAACAAGCCTTTTCAGTATCTGAAAGTTGTTTCACATGAATTACCTTGTTTACAAATCTGATTGCTTCAGAAATTTCTTTATCAAGCTTTTTCTCAAAACTAGCCAACATCTTATGCACAATAGTACTAAACCAATTTCATGTACCTCTAACCATATTGGAGAAGTTACAGTTTTAAATCCTTCTTTACTAATTTTTTTATTATTAATTATATACTCACTGTTATTTTCATCCTTATTATTATATGAAAGGCAGGTTAAAGAAAAAAATTTTAATATTTTTAAAAACCCTACTGCTGTTTTTTAAATTTTTTTTTTTTTTTTTGCTTTGTACATTTTGAATTTCTGATATAAGTAGCTGGGCAGTTTTTTTTTTCAAACATTTGCTGCAGATATAGCAAGAAGGTGACTAATAACTAAGTTTGCCTTATCTCTATTATCCTTTTAAAAGTAATTATCTTTTTGAAAGTCATAATCATCATCAGAATTGGCCAGGCTGAAACTATCACTTTTATATTTGCTTAAGCTGAGGTTAAGGTTAATAATGTTAATTATTGCAGTGGCATTTCTGGCATCGCATTAGTGTTTGTGCTTGCATTGGTAATACTGGTCTTGTTTCTGATAATGTTGACTTTGATTTGAGTAGAATGAGCAAGTTTTGATCTTTTGGACTTAATTAGTTTTAATCTTGGATTCTTCAAAATTAAAAATTAAAAAAAGAAGATTAAATGCTGACTGATTAACAGAATTTATTATAGTCATGTAATCACCATAGTGAATTCTTATTGGTTTACCTTGCATAATTACATGAAGATCAAGGCACCAAATTTTTACTTTACATATGAAATAGGTAGTTTTTAAACCCTTATAGCTCTGTCAAAAATTAAAATAAAAAAAATCATCTTTCAAAAATGTAGTTCTATTTAAAAATTATTAATTTGAAAAAAATTTTTTTTTATTTAACAACTGATTCAAAAGTTATTATATTTTTTATAAAGCTAATTAAATTGGATATCTTATGCTGTCCTGTACTATATATCTAGACACTTCTGTGATGCCTGCTTGCTTAAGAGTTGCTCAAGCCTTTTTTCTACTTTTAGCATTGTGAGTCTCTTTATTAGCACTTTTTTGTTTGTAATTTCTTTAGCTTCTGTTTCTTCAGATAATGTCTTATATAGAACTTGTAGTAGAATTCTGTTTTTTTCATCTTTCCTAAGTTCATTCTATATCATTGCTGTTGTAACTTTTTTGAATCTGCTTTTACAAACTCTTTTGTTTGCTGCAACTTGCTAAATATGCCTAAGTTACTTTTTCTTCAACTTGGCATACTTGGCATTCTGCTATCATGTATACTTCTGATCTTCTTCTGTTTAGCTCTTTAAGTATTAGTAGACTATCTATTATGCACTTGATTGCCATAGCTCTTCTTGTGCTGAGTTTTTTTGACATACAATGAACTTCTTTTGTTCTGTTTATTTCTTTTCAAAAACCTAACCAATTATGTAGTGCATTTTCTGTTTTTTGGTTCTAATATTTATATTGAGTTTGTTTCTTTCCAACTGGCTTCTATTCAGTATTTGCTATTATTTTATACAGAAGTCTTGCCAGTATGTTAATTTTCTTGTTTTCTCACTCTAAATAGTACTCTATTCCATTGCATTTAACTTTATCTACATATATTTTATCTTAGCAATTTGCTTCTTTTTTTGCAAAAGAGTCTGCTCTGTCATTCTACTTATTTTCACTATAACTTTTAACCTTGATTATTTCTATCTTAATGTTCTTGCTCTTGATTAGACCTACAATGTTTATTATTCATATTGCATTTTTCTTGTTTAGAATTTTTTTTCTACATTTTAAAGTGCTCTATTAATGTTCCTTAATGCTGCAATGTTGTCTATAAACATTTCTACACTTTTTTCTTCTGGTATCATTAGGATTGTTGTTTATATTGCTGCTAATTATACTATTGTTGCTAAAGGCCAACCTTCAAGTTTCAATGCAGTTTTCTTCTTTGGCCAATTTTTTTTCTCTTCTACTTGTATCTGATCAATACTCATTTTTTCTGTATTATTTTCTTCTTTCTTCTTGTATAATGCTCTATTAGTATAGAAACTGTATTTCCTCTTGTTTTTCTTCTTGTTTCATGTCAATATCTTTACTAACTGATTTGTAATTATGCTATTTAATTCTTGTTTTCTAATTAGTTCTACTTCTAGTTCTTCTGTTTGTCTTATTTCTAGTAACTTTATTTCATCTTTTTTCCATTCTTCTATTATTCAATCTTCTAGTAACTGCTTTAACATTGCATTTATTTTATTATTAGCTTTCTCTATTAGCAATTCTGATATCACTCTTACATTGTTGCCTCATCTTATTCATTTTTTGCACTTATCTATCATCTGTTCTGAGTTGCTTTCACAATTTTTGCATATACTTAATTCTGTCAATGTCCTTTCTTCTTCTATATGCATTGACCAATACTTTGTTAACACTTTGTTTTTTTTCTTCTTAATTACTTTGTTTAATTGCTGGTTGTGTTTCAGTTTATAAATAATTCATTCTTTTTTCTTTCAATCTTTAGACATCTTTGTTCATTTAATCTTTAATTTTTGTGTATTGTATTTTTTTATTTTGTATTAATCTTGTATTTCTCTGCTTACTTGTGTTCTTAACATCTTTTCTTCTATTTTGCTAAACCATTTAGCTTTTTTTCTTTTGTATAATAGATCTTGAAGACTCTTGAGCTGTCTTCAGGTAATCAGGTTATTACTTTTCATATCTATAAGTTGGTTCAAGTATAATAACCTTTATTCATTTATTGTACTACTGCTTGCTATTCATGTTTTTGTTTTCAGCATGTCTCTTATTTGTTTACTGTATCCATAAACTTTCTATAAAGGTTTTTTTGCTTCAATGTTTATACCTATTTCTTTTGCTTTAGCTATTGTTCAACAGACTAGGTTGTTCTTCCAAAACTTTTTAACTTCTACTTTTTTTTTATTTTCTCAAATGTCTTCTGTTAAGCCTGCTTTTTGGTATTTTTAAGCTATTCTAAGTTTTGTTAATTCATCCAAACTATTCTGTCTATTAATTCTTTAGAAGAAACTACTTATTTGCTTGGTTATTATCTCTTGGCTTAGTGTTTTGTAATTATCTAAGTCTTTGTACTCAATTGTGTAGTTGTTTGATGTTCTTATTATATTGCACTTATATTTAGTTAAGCATATTAATAATTAGTATATTTTATCAATCATCTTTTCTGATATTTTTGTTAGCTGTAAAGATATCCTAGCTTAGAAATTATTACTGTGTTGTTTATATATATAATTTGGCTTATCATCATCTTTTTGTATCTCAGATTCTTAATTGTTTGACTAACTATTCCTTTTGCTTTCTTACAAACCAGTGCTTCTCTTATTCTGCTGTTTAGCCATATCTCTAATGATCTTACAATTTTGTTTTTAGGTTCTTCTCTTATTTTACTATGGCTAAAAGTAAATTCTCTTTCTTCTTCTCTTATTCTAGTGTTTAGTACTGTGAGCTTTAATTTGAATTCATTTATTTCAATGTCATTTGCTTTAAAGAACTCTTTTGCAATACTTAGAATTCTTAATATTTGTTCTTTGCTATTTAAAATCTATGTTGTATCATCAGTATATGCAATTGCTACTTGCCTATAATTTGTAGCATTATCATTGCATGCTTTTTCTATAATTCTTTGTTCTACTATATAGTCTAATGTTTTATTTTCTTGTATTCTTTCTAGTAATAGATTATAGAAAAAAATGCCAAATTAGTAGTAAGATTACCTCTTTTTGGTCTATTCTGTCTTCTGTCATTATTTCTTTTATTAAACTATAAGCTGTGATAACTTTAAGTTACTATTTACAAAACAAATTGCTTATATATTTTCTTATTTTTTGTAGGATTTTGACTCTTTTAAAGGCCCATTCTAGGCTTTTTAGCAGAACTGAGTCAAATCTTTTGTATTCTTTCTTTTAATTCCTTGTACTAGGTCTTATTGATCAATCTTTTAGGTTATATATTCTTTTTTATTTTTCTATTATTTCTTCAAGTTTGATTTTCTATTTTCTAAATTGGTTTTTAAAATAAACTGCCAAACTATTTAGAACTGCATTTGGTTCTGATATTAGGTTAACTTCTTTTTTGTCTTGTACTCTAAATCTGTTTAAAACTATCTTTTTGTATAGTTTATTTAATAAGCTGACAATCATTCAACCTTGATCTGTTTTAATTATTTTATATCTTCTGTTTATATTTTCTTCTATTTGTTTTCTTTGTGCTCATTCTTATTCTTCTCTTCTTTTCTCTTTAATTATTCTTTGCCAACCTTTCATATCATCTATCCAGACTTCTGACTACTATCTGTGTAATTTTGGTAGTGTTGCTCCTAGCTCTTTCTTTATAATTTGGAGTTTGTTGTTTATTTCAGCTTCTTTATTCTTTTCCACTTCTTGATTCTTCTTACTTCTTGCTTTCTTGATTATTTGCTAGAGTTTAGTAATATACTTGTGTTTCTTTGTTTTTTTCTAGTTTAGTCTTCTATTTAACTTAGTATTAAATATCTTTTTCTTTAGGATTTGCTTGTTTGCTGTTTTAATTATAGCTTCTTTTATTGCATTCCACATTTGGTCTAATGTTTCTGTACTATATTCTGTTTCTATATTATTATTTTCTAATTGTTTTAATATTCTTTTCCATTCTAGTTAATTTTGTAATTCTCTTGCATAAACTTCCTAATCTTTTTGCTTTGCTTTTTTATATAGATATATTGTTTTTGTTTGTTCTTTACATTTAATTTCTGCCCTGCTACAGTTTGCAATTATGTGTTCTACCTATATTTTTGTTGATATTATCTTATAATTACTGTCTATTAAATCTTCTGCTTTTTCAATATTAAGTTTTTGTAGACCTGATGCAAGTGTTTCTAATAGCCAAATATAATTTATTTTTGTTGCAGCCTCCTAACTTGACCATATGTATGCTTCTTTTGTTAGATGCAGATTTCTGTATGAGTCTATAAAGTTTTGTCTTCTGAACCAGCTAAATATTAGTAGCTTTTTGTAATTTGCTATTTGCGAATATTGTCTATCTTATACATTATCTACTGTATAATTAAAATTATTTGTATAATTAAAATTACTAAGTATAATTACTTCTATATATCTTTTTCTGTTTGTTACTGTTTCTACAATTCTTTGCTGAATTTTCTTACTGATTGATTTGTTGTTTGATAGAATATATACTTCCAGTATTACTAATTCTAATTGTTTAAAATATAGCCTTATCTCTAATATATATTCACTGACTTGTTTAACTGCTTCTATGTATTTTTTCTACTTTTATCTATTAGTATTCCTATACTGAATTCTTTTTTCTTGTCTATTACTATACTTGTCCAATAACCCTTATACTGTATATTACAACTATGCAATAAAAAAATTTTTTTTTTTCTATAATGTTTATTTCTGTTATTTTCACTATTGTGAGTTTCTCTTTTTCTGCCCATTCTAAAAGGTTTTCTAATTTCCATCCTTTGGTTTTAAGTCCATTAATATTGTAACATGCTATTTTTAATTTCTTCTTTCCTTGTTTTCATTTTTCTTTCAGATGCTCATGCTTTGTTTTTATATTTTCTATCTTTTCTTTTTCTTTTTTTTAATTTTCTTATTATAGCCAGAAGATGCATCTATATTTTTTTCTTCAAAAATTCTTCTTTCACTATGCAGAAACTTTCTGATCTTCTAATTTATACATACAAATTCAACTAGGATGCCCTTAGATGTGGTAAGCCAAACTTCTCTAAGCTGTCTCTTGTGTTTTTTCTAGTCTTTCAAGTTTTTTCAAAATTTAATTTAAGATGTTGTCTGTATATAAAAATTCTTTTTGTGTTTGAGTTTTAGTTTTAGCTGTTATTCTTCTGTATGGTCTTCTTTCTTTTTTGAGTAAGTCTATACTTCTTGTTTCATTTTCTGCAACTTGATCTTGTCTGTTGCTACTACTAGATACTGTTTGATCTTCTAATCTTTTATTTTTTTCTTTTTTACTATTGTTTATAACTAATTTACACTCTTGTTTTTTCTTTTTCTATTATTTTTTTTCATGTTAGAAGTTTGGCTAAATCTTTCCCAACTTCTTTCTTTTACTTCCTTAAGACTTTCTTTATATCTTGATTATCTTTTTCCTTCTTTCATTTAGTATAGTTAAAAGTTGTTATATATAAATAGTTTAGATTAAGCTATTTTTATATCTTCTTTTATTGCAAACATAACTGTTAACATTTTTCTTAGGCTTTCATTTCTATTTGGAGATATATAAACAGATTTAATTTCTTTGTTTTTCAAGTTTTGTAATAATAGGACTTCTGAGCCACTTTCCAGTAATTTTGTCAGTTTTGTTATATATTTCCTTTGTTCTTTTATTATTTTATGGTCCTTTATTCCCTTAATTACTTATACTAATTTATTATTATTTACTAGTATAGCCCATAGAATATCTTCATATATTCTTTTTATTTGTATTACTGCTAAGACTTTGTACTTTGATTTTTTAATTCTTACTATATGGACTTTTCTAAATCTTTTGCACATATATTCTAGTTTTTTCTTGTTTATGTCTGTTGATAAGTCTCAGATCATTAGATGATTTGTGTTTTCTGTTTTCTTATTTCTTCTGTATTGGTTTTTGCTTGTTTTGGTTTTAATTTCTTTCTATTTAGGTTTTTTTTTTTTGAGTCTTGGTTCGCTATTTCTTCTTTTTTGTTGTTTCTCACTTTCTTAACTTTGTTTTCTTATATTGCCTTCTTTTTCTTTTGGTATTATTTTATATCAATTACTTTTTTTTTTGCTGATTCTTTGTATTGCTTCATTTTTTTCAAATTTATAGTTAAAGTCTACTTCTGCCTATAAGTTTCCTCTTTTAAAACTTCTCTAACATCTTTAATATATGCATTGTTTCTTAATGATCATTTAATAAATTTCAGATACTCTTCTTTTATTTTTCCAAGCATATTATGTGCTAGTATATAACAATGCCAGGGTGTAGGATTAATTTTACTGTCATGACTTTCAGTACTCGTAATCTACATCATGCATATATTTTTCAACCATATTGAAACTGTTTTAAAGTTTAATTTTTCAATTATTTAGACTATTAAATTAGTTGAATTTTTTATATAAACTAAACTAGTTTTGGTAAATTTAATTTTAGACTAGCTAAACTGTTTAACACTGATATAAAAATATTTTATATTTGCATAGCAATATTTTGTTTTGCATGATCATTTTATTTAATTTATTGATTTTAAACAAACTTTTTCAAAAGACATCTTTTTTTTTTTTTTTTAAATATTAAGGTAAGTACTTGCGACCCAGGATTTTATTGATAGTACATTTAGCTAATGGTTG
>CAJVQA010007198.1:0-14065 GCA_910591915.1 Cetraspora pellucida | reverse complement strand
TTCTTTGTAAAAACTTCAATTGAATTTCAATAAAATTAAAGGCATGGCCTCACTATTAATATGTTTAAAAAAAAATTAAATTGTTATTATGTTCTTTTAATATATTTATATTTTAATAAAAATTATGTATATGTTTATTTTACTTATTTTTATATATAACTAATTTGCTTGTTTGTTTATATTTTTGTGATTAAATCAAATTTGTAATATAGAGTTTGTGTTAATTTCTTTAAAAAAATTTTTTTTAGAATATTTTTTTTAAAATTTTTAGATTTTTCTTGCTTTTTTTTTATTAATTATTTATTTTTAATTGTTTTTTTTTATTTATATCTTTCTTAAATACTCTTTTTTTTATTTAGATTTTTAAAAGAAATTTAGATAATTATTTTTGTATAAACTTAGTTTTTGCTTTTTGTTAAATTTGTATTTAGGCAATCAATAGAGAAAATGTTGTTTTTAATCTGAATTTTTAATTTTAATATTTTTAAATATAGAATTTAAATATAATTTTTATATATATATTTTATTTATAAAATTTTAACTTAGTTTTAATAAAAATAAAAACATAATTTTATTTTAAAATTAAAAAAAATAAATTTAATTTAATAATTATGTATAATATTTTAATTTAAATTTAAAAAAATTATTACTAATTTTTATTTTAAATAATATTATATAATTATATAAAAATTAATTATTTTATAAAATTTTGTATAATTAAAATAGATATTACTATTTATATTATTATTTTTACTATTTGTATTATATTAAATATTAAAATTTTATTAGTTTTTTAGTTATAATATTTAAAATTTTTTAGTTAAAAAGTGTTTAATAACTTCTTAACCAAAACTTATAATTAAAAAAACTAATAAAATTTTAGAATTTAGTATAATGTGAATAACATTATTTTTAAAATAAATAAAAAATTTTTATAAAATAAATTTTAATAACTTAAAATATTATTATAAAAAACATACTTTAACTTTTAAGTTTTTATTAGAAAATTTTATAAATATTTAAATTTTTTTATATTAATTTAAGTTTAGTTTTAAGTTTCAACTTTAATTATTTATTTTTAATAAAAATTTTATAATGTAAGATGATATTATCTAGAATAAAAATTAGTTATAATTATTTAAAAAAATTTTTTATTGATTTTTTTTTATATAGTATATTGTTATTGTATAATATTTGACTAAAAATAATTTATTTAATATTTTTAATTAATTAATGTTTAAGAATAAACTATAAATAAGTTTAAACAAAAGATTTAAAATAGTTTACATATTAAAAATAGTATAAAAATGTGGTTCCTTTAATAAAAATGAACTAACCTTAACAAATTAAGGTTAATTTGATGCAGTAAACAATACATTATAATCAATAGAATTAGTACAAAATCAGTTTTAAACTAATTACTTTGCCAGTTAGGCAGGTTTTAAGATATGTATACGTAGATAACATTCATTACTTATATGGATATAATTTATTAATAAAAGTTGAGTTTAATTTTTTTTAATTATAGTCTAACGGATAAGTTAGATATTTGAATTAATACGGTTTAGAGAGTTTTATTTTATATATAATAACCATTTTAAAATACAACATAAAACTATTGCTGCACATATGAACAAGATGATATATGCACGGTTAGAAACAAGACAAAACAATTCAGGAGGAAAAAAAATGACGTGAAATGAGAATTCTTTTATTGGAATTGATTGAATTGAAAAAATCTTGAAGATTAATTCTATTTATAGATGATCTGTTTGTAGAATATGGATTAGTAAACAAAATCATAATTCTTTGTTGGGAATGAATTAGATAAAAAAAAATTTGTAACATACATAATCAAGAATTTTTTTTCCCCTTAGAAGCGGTGTGAAATATACATAATTTAATTTTATAAATATCTGAAACAACACAATTCATAAGTAACAAAAAATTTCGTAAAACAGTTAGTACCCTTCTGTAAAGAAATTAATAATACCACACACTTTTTTTCGTTTATTAATTCATGTGTAAAGTATTGTGTCTTTGAGTTTAAGGTATGTAATTCGACACAATTTTTTTCTACCAATATTATGCTTGTTGAGATCAACGTACAGTTATACATAATAATAATTAAGTGTAAAATACAAGTAAAAATTCTCTATGATATTTACAGTAATATGATATTCGATGCAACATTCGGTAATAATCGATATAACATTCAAAGTTATTAGTACGTAGAACCATTAATAGTATAAACTAATGTAAACTAATGTAAACTAATGTTTTTGGATATTCTATGCATACATGTAGCATACACTATAGTAGTACGTCCGATTGTGTCTAAAACTCATAATCCACATGATACAAGTTTAACTTTATCCTTTGTATTTTAATAAAAAAAGTTGTTATATACAATTAAATGAAAAGATTTAATAGGTTTATTTTTTTTCATGAGGATGTTCTTGCGAACCGATGTGGACGAGTATCACGTGTACCGCTACTACGATGTGAGGTCAATACGCATACATACATATGAAAGTATGTTACGTAGGAAGTACATGAAAGTATAATTTATAATATGATTTATAACATAATTTATAACATAATTAATAATATAATTTATAACGATAATATAATATACATTCATAATATGTATAATTTATAACATAATTAATACATAATTAATAACATAATTAATAAAAATAAAATGATAGAACATAAGTAGAACGATTAGAAAGAAGGAATTATCAATACAAGAGAAAAATAAAATTACCAAAATTTCAAGAAATAATAGAAATGGAAGTGAGATGATTGTAATCCAAATTTGGAAGCTAGAGCTGGAGAATAACCAGTTATAATAAATTTTAATAGACGAGTAAGGCATAACGAACATTTAGGTCATCGTATGACGTTTATTAGTAAATATGTAAGTCGCTTGATTTATGCAAAACATAATATACATATGTGTATATGTAATAAATATAAATAAATATACAAAGCTGTTGTCGACGTAACTTCCGGTGATCGATCAATTGGGCCCCTTTTTTTTTCTTGTATCGGAGTTCAAATGTATTTTTTGATTTTCCTATTTTGATCATAGTATACATTCGATATCAAATCAAATATTTTATATGTAACATCATTTATAGTACGTACATATATGTATACCCGATACATATAATTAGTAAATAAATTACACGTGATTATTTATTATATGAATTTTTTTTTTGTGCACATTTAAACTAGTTTTATATCAAATATATGCGTTGGCTAGGTTGATAAATTCACGTATAACAAGAATTTCTGGAATCAGATCAAGAATTTTGAATAGTTTTGCAAATTAAAAGATCAATGTATTCTATTGTTTTTGTTTTTTTTTTTTTTTAAAAAAAAAAGAAATATATAAATGTATCTATAAATGTATTATTATTATTATTTTATATCTAGATTATTTAGATTCAGATTATTGAATAGGATATTTTTGACATATTGTTGGTTAGCATTTATTTATCCCTTATACATAAAACGCCCATCATCGTAAATTAATATATATATATACATTAATAAAGATGATTGGATCGGCGTTACAACAATAAATATATTCCACCACGGGCGACGGGTATATTCATAAGGGCGTTCATTATGGTGAAAAAGGAGAGAGCCAAACTCCACAGTTAAAATAGATTTATTTGGAAGACTTATTTAACATATACAATTACTACTATGAAACGATCACAATAAAATACAATAAAATACAATAAAATACGATAAAATGAAAGCATATATTCATTTGTTAAACCTTGTTTATCTGTTGTACAATCGCCCGCCTTTTTAATAATCTCTTTTAATTTTAAATAGTCCCTTTTTTAATAATCCCACATCTTTCGAATATCGAACATTTGGCATCGATTTTTTTAAAGTGATTCGTCCATAATGATCTCACTTTTTATAGTTTAATGCGTCATCATATTTAGGTAATAAGAAGAAATAGATTGAATGTTTAGTAAATATAAATTAAATAATTTAGTCAATTAATTTAGTAAATAATTTAGTTAATTTAGTTTAATTTAGTGTAAACTAGAACTAGGTATATAATATTTAATTATTCTAAATTCAGAATTTTGTTAAATGCTAGCTTTATTAACATTAACATTAGTAATTTATTTATTCCAAGTTTCTAAATTAGAAAATCAGTCCAATCATATGATCCAATGATTTATCAAGTCATGAGCGTACGTATCAATATGTACGTATGTACAATATGTACATTACTTTTAGATGCTTCTAAATTCTCGAAATTCTCGAACTCTCACGTTTTGATGATGACTGCACGTTTTGAATAATTCAAGAATTGATAAACATAAATGCGACCTAGATTTAGCCTACATTTAACCCTTTTATTCTATATAATTCCTAAATAAAAAAAAATCAAAATCAAAAAAAAAAATTTTGTTTCCTTATTAATTTCAAATCGGGATAAATTATTTTTAACTGTTAAAGACATGTATTATTACATAATTAGAATTTATATGCGTTATCAATGAAATGAAAATCATATTATGATCCGACAATTTTTTTTTTTTTTTCTCTCTTTGATTTATTGATATCACTCGGTGATATAACCTTTTTTTGCCAAGTGTTTGGAAAAAAGTGAGATAGTTAGAATCATATAACTAAATATTTCAAGATACTTTTTGTATACCAAAGTTGTTTAAATGAATCATGATTTGGAAAAAATAATATACGCATGACAAACATCTCTTTCTATATACCAATTATCTTAATTCGATTTCATTTTCATAAAATATTCTAATATTATATTCTAATATTCTAATATTCTAATATTCATAATATTCATAATATTCATATATTATATTCATAATATTCATAATGTTCATACATAAGCCAATAAAAAAGACCTGATCGGATAATCCGAGGTTACTTTACCTCACATTTGTCACCTTTTTTCTATCTATTGTACAATAACAATAATGTATCGGTAGTTTGTTTTTTTTTTGATTATTGTAATATGAATGAAATAATTCCACCAAAACTTTATAAGAATTTATAAGAATTTATAAGAATTACAAGAATTACAAGAATTACAATTGTTACAATTATCATAATTTCTTGCATTCATCGCAATTGATAAGTAAACTAGATTTCATCTTCGATTCTAATGAAAATATGGGTAACGTTTTATCATTTTATTATCAATTTAATAGGTCGTTCACTTGTTTTACATTTCTCTATGAAGAATATTCATGTGAATTACACTTTACCAATAGCCAATCAGTCCAGAATTATTTATTAATATGATTAACATGACTAGTAACCAAATATCACTGTCAGCCATACGCACATTACTGTACTTATGTACATACGTACATACTACGTATTTTATATACTTAACTTTAGTACTGGGAAGTGATACACTTTATACTTATTTATGTATATGTAAAAAATATAAAAAAAAAAAAAAAAGTTTGTCCACATGCTTTTTCTTCGATATTCTCAAATCTTCTCCTTTCAAATGTAATAAATTACAAAGTATATTAATGTTTTTAATATTTAAATACTGCCTTGATAACTTTAATTTTATTATTACTATTATTATTATTATTACTGTATTATTGCAGTATTATTAATTATGATTATGCGTGTTCTGACTTATTTGAATTACTCGAATTACTACGTACCTCTTTAAATTCTGACTTTTTTTTTTTTGTTCGGAGATTACATTTGTATTACGATTATTTTATCTAATATACAAATTAATATTTATTTATACTTATACTTATTATTACTGTGGCCAAATCAAAGCCATAGCTGTTAAAGTAAACTTTGTATAAAAAAATATTGATTCAAATAAAAAATATATAATTTGTTTTTATACATATATATTGTACGCCAGATTTTTGCCTATAAAATCTTGAGTGCAACTGTTCGTGTTTTTTTTTTTAATTCTTTGGTTGCTTTTAAAGCACAAGTATTATTATTTTTAACGTCTTTTATTTTTGTTTTTTTTTTTTTACAACAGGTGGTTAACCTGTTATCTTTATAAATAGTCTTTATTTTCTTTTATTTCTCACCTACAACTTTTTACGGTTAAACGGTATAAACTTTTTTCATCCATTCCCATCTTTTCTTTCTTGTCCTTTAAGTGTCGTTCTAACCTTTTAATAAAGAAAGACACTTTTTTTAAAAAAAGAAAAAAGAATATATATATATATATACGTTATATATATATATATATATATAAATATTATATAATAATAATTCTTGTATTTATTATTCTTATATTATTATTATTATTATTACTATTATTATTACTATTTACTTGGACCTTTAAAAATTCTTTTAAATGATCATGGCGTCAACGATTCTTCCTGATATTGTTGACCCTCTTAATCCAGTTAATATTCATTTTCCTCCTTCATTGTTTTACGCATCCTTAAAATATCAACTCAATGTTTTTTTTAACTTTATTACAGGATCATGAAGAAGAATTACTCTCATATTCTCAACCACCACGTTTTTTTAATTCCGATGATAGTGACTCGAACCTTGACGATGATGATGATGATGATGATGATATTATCGATGATGTTGTAGATGATGTTGATTACTATTCAAGTGGCTCAGAAGAGAGTGATATTGATGTAGATTATATGTATGCTCCATTTGGTCGCCCTCCTTCAAGGTTAGGTAATCATTCCGATTCTATGGGTTCTGGTTCGAAAAAATCAAGAAGAAAATCTTCTACTACATCGTTAACTCGATTAAAAGTTGATAATTCTTTTTTAAAGAATCAAAATATTAAACTTTTATTAGAACTTGAACATTCTAGATTAACTATTCAAGCTTTAAAAAATATTGTTAATCAAAAAGAGTCTACTTTACAAAGTTATCGTAATGAAAATCAAAAGGCTATACTAAAAATTAGAGTTTTAGAGGCTTTGATATTTAGTAAACATGCCAAGGACGGAAGTATAATCATTAGGAGTAGTGGCGGTGGCAGTGTAAATGAAAACGGGTTATCCACCAATGATAAAATTGGTATTAAGGCTGATAATAAGGTTGATAATATTGATAAGGTTGATACAAATCTTGTTGATAATTCACTTCAACCTGCTTCTTATCAAGATAAATTATCTATCAAAAAATCTAAAGAAAAATTATCTAAAAAGGATTCTTCCCCTCCTAGATCCACTAAAAATTCCTCTCCTTCTCCTTCTCCTTCTCCTCCTCGTTCTAATAATAATTCCCCTCCTCAATCTACTAAAAATCCTCAATCTATTAAAAATTCCTCTCCTTCTCCTCAACAATCTTCTCAATCATCTCATTCATCTTCAATATTTCGTCCTCAATCTATATTATCTTCTATACTTCCTTCTCAATCTAATGATTCTTCAAAGAAGATTAAACATCAAAGACGTTGGTCTATTGATTTTGGTCCACGTAGTCATTTGAATCCTGATGATGATGTTTTACCTGATGATAATGCTGATATAACTTTATCACAACATTCTTCACGTCGTCGTCATTCAATATCACCAACTTCTTCATCTACTGTTTGCGCTGATAATACTGCGAATGATTCAAAATCTCGTGGTGGTATGCCACGTTTAATTAAATTTAAAACCGGAGATATAATTCAAACTTTAGCATCTTGTCGTCCTACTAGTACCAAAAATGGTTACGATTTTTCACCACCAAGTACACCAATTCCATTTGATAAAAATGAAATAAGTGATGATGATAATGGTGAGGAATCAGATGTAGATGAGGTTTGTGAAAATTTGGATGGAAATAGTATTGATGAAAAATTACAAAGACAAAGAAGATTGGGACAAGGTTTACTAAGTAAAATATTTTCTTCATCAACTTTTCCATCTTCAATAACAATTACACCAGCGGCTCGTGGGTCATTAAGTCGTTAATCATAAAGAAATTCACGGATCATAAAAAAAAGTCATTTGATCATTCTTTGTAGATTCATTTTTAGACGTCTCATTTACAATATCTAAAATTAGACTTGAAACCATCCCATTCCACAAAAAAAAAAAAAAATTTTTTTTTTTTTTTTGTCATTTAGATAATTTCATAACCATTTTTGTTATTTTCTACTACTTTTTGTAAATACTTTCACGAATGTTACACTCCGTGTACATTAAACCCTAAAACGGTGGCCGGAACGATTAAGGAGCGGAGATGACGTAATCGTGGTATACCCACACTCCCATATATACAAAACCCTTCATAACCTAATTTAGTAAGAGTTTTTTTTTTACAACCGCGAAATTATTGTTCCTTTCTACTACATTTGTATTAATAGAGAGAGAAAGAAAGAAAGAGAGAGAGAGAATTCTTTACATCATCCTTCATCATCCTTATCCTCTAAGCGATCACCATCAATTTATGTATATATATGATGATATCTTCCTCTAACTCAAAAAAAAAAAGATTTTTGTAGACTTTTCACGACACAAAAAAAAAAAATGAACATTTATACACTCATAATTATGTATCACAACTTTATAATAGGATTAATAGGATTGGTTACCTTTAAAAAAAAATTTTTTTTTTTAATAGGAATATAGGATTTCCTTTTTTCAAAAAAAAAAATTTTTTTTTTGGCTCTTTAATATGGGTTTCTTTGAACATTTATCGAACATTTTAAAACATTTTATTTTTAATGGTTGTGTGATTTTTTAATTAATGATTGTTAATGGTTGTGTGATGAAAAAAAAAAAAGAAAATACAGGTACATTTAAAGTGTAGTTTATTTTTAGGATATAAAATTTCAACTGTGTATATATGTAGATATTTTCTTCCTGTTTTCATATATAGTTTTTTTTTGTCCCTTTTTTTTTTTTTTTTTGGTTTTATTACATGCTAGGTTAATTCAAAATTAGGTTTAATGTAACAGGCATTCTTACCTTACAAGGATTATCCATATATGGAATTGAAGCTGTTTTTTTTTAAAAAAAAAAAGAAAAAAAAGAGCAAAAAAAAATTTACGACTTAATAATGGTAGTTATGATTGATGTTAATAAATTAAACGAGTACATGAGTACCCTTTTTGCAATATTAGAAAAAAAAATTTAAAAGATTTGTTATTAAATTTTCTACCTTTGATCTTGGATAACTTTGATACCAATATGTACGCAATGTATGAATGTATCTACGTATTCTCTTTTATTATTAGAAAAGACACATGTTACAATAGTGATTGGTTTGGTTTACTGAATAGCACATGGTCGTACTATCACGTAATCCTCTCTTAAGATTGTTTTAAAAAAATAATAGGTAACATGATATATGATATTTAGATTTTCTAGAGTACAATTTACACGATATTTTTTTTTTTTTGTTTTACAAATCTGTCTTTATGTGAAAATCACCTCAGAGTAAATATTTTTTGTAAACTTGAAACATGTGGCGTCATTTTAAGTTGAACATTCTTTTTTTACTAATCATTTCTTGGTTTGGAATATATTACTTTTGCATGGCCCGAACTTTCGTCATCTCGTGGGATTTTTTTTGACTCTTAAAATAGCGAGCATATTCTAGTATATAGTAATATTTATCACTGTAGTATGATGAATTGCGTTACCCGCGTGCTAAGACATTTTAGAATCATACGCATGAATAAGAAGGATATATGTAAGTAGGGTTTGATTATTTTTTTTTTTAATAAAATCGAAAATAAATTTGTAATCGTATCACGTTAACCAAATTTGAGTGAATGGAAAAAAAGACGTTGTTTGTATATATATGATTACGCATTTACAGTATTATGCATAGAAATGTAATGCGTGTTATGTTATGGTACATACGTATACATTTACAAGTATTACTGTACCTACATAACCATTACTGTTCTGTTATACATAAGATGATTTTTTCTTTTTTTTTCCAAAGTAAAAAAAAGAGTATGCATACATTTTATTTGCATTCACATGAATATTAAATGAAAATTCATGATTTCGAATTTCGAATTAAGACTTTAGGTTAGGTTATTATTAAGATTAGATCTTTTACGTAAAACTAGATTCTAAATTAGATCACCTTATATTTACTTTATTGAGATTTTTCAAAAAAAAATTTTTTTTTTTTTATTATTATTATTATTCTGTAAAAAGGTGTTTCAAGAAGTTTTAAGAAGTAGATGTCTTAATTGATAATTTTTCCCATCGAAAATCTGAATCTGAATTATAATCATCATATGTAATGATTCAATATAATAATGAACTTTAAATTAATTTGAAACTATTCTTTTTTTTAATTAGTTCTAACTAGGTTGAAAAATTAATGGAACGGGAAAATCCTATTGTTAATATATAATAATACCTTTATCCGTTATGATTAATTAAGAAAATGTCTATTGTCTCTCATTTTACCAACACTACTACGTAGAGATCTATTGTTATTAATATGAACCTAAAAATGAAACTTCTATTGTTTCAATATATATTAAGAGTGACGCGCATCAATTCGTTACGTAAAAAAAAAAAAAACTCGAATATTTTTAAGAAAAAACAGGATTTTAGGTTTGTGTTGCTTCTTACTAAGTGTAAATATTGGAATATGTTAGGAAAGTGGCTTATGTGTATCGTGAGAACTAGATTACACGAACTAAACGCAGCCGTATGCTTAGGTAACACTAATAACTCAAGGTATCACGTACAGTACGGATGTATGCTAGTCAAAGAATAAAAAAGAGTAAAAAAGAGTAAAAAAGAATATACGTATATTTGATATATTATCTGCTATACTATGTATCATATTATATATATATATATCAGATATATTATATTATTTTTATGTAAACATTATTTTATTGTAAAATAAAAAAAAAATTCCCGTGTCCAAATCAGTTGATATTATTGATATTATTTCTTGTCAAATTATATATCATAATTGATCTAATCCTATAATGATTAATTTTTTAATGTGTACTTATAATATGGTGACAATTTAATCTTGTTGAGCATTGTCAAGGTGACAAATTTCATTTTTCATTTATTTTAAAAAAAAAAAAAAAATCTTAACAATTGATCCGTTTTCAGAGCTGCAAATTTTTTTATGTCATACCTTTTATGGATTTAATAATTTACATTTCAAGTATGTTTAAAAATCTTCAAAGATCATAAATTTCGACTAATCAAGATTGTCCTTTGATTTTTTTCCCTATTTAGTTTAAAATTTTTTTTTTTTTATAACAATACAATGCATATATGTATCAATATTAATAAATATGTATATATTAATTTCAATTTATAAAAATATATTTTTTCAACTCGATTGTTCGGAAATTTCTTAACTTGGTTTAATTTCAAAGGATTTGATCAGTTTGTAAACGTGAATTGAAAATTTGTTATTGTTAATTGTCAATAACATTTGACATTATTTAAAAAAAAAATCCCTTGTAATATTTTTTGTCATCAGCATTATCATACCTTATCATCAATCCAAGCTTATCGTTATAGTTCAAACAATGAACATTGAAAAAAAATTAAAACATTAACGTTAATGCTAAGCCCGAAACTATTCCTATTTTGATAAGTCACGAGATCTTTCTACTTTATATAGTCAGATATGTAAACAAAGAATTAAAATGTTTAATTTTTGACCAATTAAAATTTATTATTTTTTTTCGTGTAAATTTATTAAGTGCGTGTCTCATTTGTGCTCTTAACAAGGGTTTATTCCTTTGTAATTTTATGTAACGTATGCAATTCATTTTCGACGCAGTGCCGCAGCAATACCAAATTTGATATTCGGAGTTTGTCATCGGAAGCGGAGTTACTAAATAGTTGATAATTGTATCATCATATAATAAATGCAAGAAAAGGAAAATACAAAAAGTAATTAATAAATTGCCTAGAATAACTCAAGTTCTCGCGACATCGTTGTATTTCCAATGTGTTATTATTGTGTCATGCATACATAAGTAGTACCAATACGTACCAGTACGTTTGTATGTACATACGTGTACTTATCTACCATAAACTTCATAAACTTTAAATGTTTGAATAGAATTGGTGATTAAAGATTTATTTTGCATAAACTTAAATAACAGACATTACAGAAGGGTACATAATCTGTCAGTTAGGTATATAGTTAGGCATGTAATTAGGTACGTTATTACAACATTTACATGTTATTCATTAATGTCATTTTTTAGTCATCATGTATTCATGTATCCATGTATCTATGTATCTCATTATTCTGCACATTCTACATTCATCTAATTCTTTTTCAAAACTAAATTAAATGTACATAAAAGAACCTTGCTTCGTTTTTAAAATCTTATTTTCTCACATTATTTCATGAAAATGTATGGTAAGACTTTTAGATCACTGCATATTCGTTTATACTTATAATTTAAGCATACGAATTATTTTTTTTCCTTTTGTTATCTTTCATCAGATTCATTACATGAAATTGTGTAAAGTTTATTTTGCATAAGAATGTTTACATGATCGGAACCAATCATTTCAAATATAATTTACAAGCAAGTATGTGTATGAATTTATATGAAATGCATAGTTGAAAAAAATTTTTTTTTATTTTTTTGCAATCTTGGAAGTTTGGATTCCTTCTTTAAAGCTTTGCTATCTAAATTTAGTAACTTATCTCTTACTGTCTTGAACATTGGTTAGGTGGTAGTGACTGTTTGTTGTTATTTTTAAACTAAATGTTACCTCTCTGTGAAAGATTGATTTCTAAACCCTTACCGATTATTCTTATTATTCCTTATGTTACTGTTACAAGAAATGCGACTTCTCTCAAATAACACTTACATACATATTCTAATGGATTTTCACAAATTTTCACGCGTAAAATAGATCACATTCTTCATTATATAATTAAAAGTGTCCGCTAAGTAATCGTGTTTTTTTTTTGTTTGTCGCACAAATTATAAATGAATCTTAACAGTTAACGTTAACGCTAACGTTAACGTTAAAATTAACATTAATGTTAACGTTAAAATTTTTCGTAGTAATCTTTACGAAATGTTTTTAAAATCTTCATTTCAGAGATTCACTTGAACAAATCTTTTAAGTTTTATCATGTTTAATGATACCATTCTTTGTATCATAATATTTTGTTTGTAATGCGCATTAAAAAAAAACAAATTCAATTATCGCATCATAATTATCGCATTATATTATATTGTTATAAAGAAAATTCTCTGATCAGTTCAAGTTTCGAGATCTTGGTCGATCATTATATCGTATTGGTACTGTATTACTGTACATTAACAAAAAAGGCAATCGATACAAATAAATATTCGAGCATGGAATGAATCTAGAATTTTTAATCGATACTTTGAAAAATTAATGGAACAAAATAATAAATTTTCGCGTTCTTTTAATACTACATTGATAAATTAATATAAATAACTGACATTTAAAAAGTTTATGAAAAGGGTCAAATTATTTTTAGTAAACCTTTTTTAAAAATAACTATTACGTAAATCGATTTGATAAAAAAAAAAAACTTATCTAAATTCTATAATTATATTTAGGAAAATTTTATATATAACCATGGTTACATATAGCCTATATATAATAACCAATACTATAATAATAATAAAGTTTATTTTTTTATTTCATTTTATTTTATTTTTTATCTTGGCAGCTTTGCCGTTCACATTTTATTAAGTATTGAATATATATATTTTGCATACAATTTAGTTTAGTTTGGTTTTGACATTTTTTGGTTGTTTTGAAAATGTTCAAAGATAGTCTGCTATATTTGTTGAAATGTTATCCAAATTCAGAGATTGTACTAAGTTAGTTTATAAAGCCATAAAAGAATGGTCTTACATTATTATTAATAAAATTTTTACCTAAACTTAACTATATTTCTTATATTCTATTACTATTCTTTTTTTTTCTTTATCTTATATTCTATTACAGAGTTGGTCAAATCACTGGTCGATCAAAAATTTGTTGGTCAAACTGGTCTGGTCAAACTGGTCTGGTCAAATTGGTCAAATGGTCTAACCTATTAAATAAATAATTTTAATATACAAATAAATAAACAAATATAT